>CM076582.1:1151186302-1151367112 GCA_034641835.2 Pinus albicaulis | reverse complement strand
TTAGGTTGTTTATGGTCTAAACAGGAAACCCCAAAAGGAAATATTAAACAAATCTATATTTGTTTGATTTTCCTCATGGAATAATTAATTAAACAATAATTTAATTATTATTCTTGGTCATGTTTAACCCAAAAATAAATAAATTAATTAGATAAACCTTTATTTATCTTATTATTTTCTAGGAATAATTATTTAAATCTTATTTAGATAATATTCCTTGTTAAATATGACCAAATCACCCACAAATAATTAAATAAATCATTATTTATTTAATTATCCTTCAACCACTTCCTTAAAAAGATAAATAAATCATTTATTTATTTATTATTAACAAATAAAGGGATTTAACCCAAGTCAAATACTTTTTCCCTCCAACAAATATAATAAAATATTCCATAAAAGGTGGATCTAGATTTGGTTAATGTTATTTTAATCATGCACCAAGATCTAGAATGACCCAATATTTTGTTATAAATAGGAGGGTTTTTCCTACCATTCTTCACCTTTTGTTGCCTACTAGATCACTCTGGATCTAAACTCTTGGTCTCACTTTGAGCCATTATCATTGTCATATTTTCCATTATTTGCTATGTGAGCTCCCTTTGAGTTCTATCTTTGTCTGGGTTTTCTACACCAACAAGAGAGAGAAATGCTAGATCTGAAGTGCTGAGGACTTCCAAGAACCCATCCCATTGAGGAGAATTGGAAACTCCTTCTTGTTTTCCTCCCAGGTGCCCTTAATACAAAAATTCTTTCAAAAATATTGTTCTTGTCTTGTCTATTGGATATATGGAGCAAAACCTTGTTTTTTACCGCTAATGTCTTTCTATGCATAGATCCGGTTTTTGGCAAAGACTTGTCTTGATCAACTAACTGCAGATCTGAAGATATTGGCAGCCATATTTGATGTTAGGGCTATTAGTTATGCGTAGCTAAAGTGGTCTTTTTTCGTACACTTCGACAAAAGATTCATACTAACAACTGGCGACTCCTCTGGGGTTTTCAATTATGACAGCTGTTGTTTTTCATATTCCTGCATATCTAGCTACTTCAGACCCTAGGGTTTCTTTTCAGCTTTTTGTTTTTCCTATTTTTATGTTGTTTTTCACCTATAAAACCCTAAAACATTAAAATTTCTAACTTCCGCGTGTTTCTGGCCCTATTGCGCAGGTGACAGACATCAGTCGCAACTGAGACGACAATTTTTTCGGAAATATGCCGCCGGGACACCCGCAACTTCAGGTCGCACTTTTCAGCCCATTATCTGCGACCTGCACAGAAAACAAGTCAGAACCTGCGACCTGCCAGTTTTTCTGCTCTTTTTCTGCAATTTTTCTGGGTTTTTCTGAAGCTTCTGTCAGGGTTTTCCAGCCTCTGTCTCAGCTCGTTTAGACCTGTTTCGGATCTGTTTTTCTCATCTAAGTGGGAACATAGCCCCTAGGGCTTCAGTACCCTCCACTTTTGGTGGAAGAGTTTTTACTGTTTCAGGTGTCTGTTTTTTCAGAGTTTCAGCCGCCCCTTTTTCAGATCTGATACCTCCTTTTCAGACCGCTTTTAATCAGCTCTTCCCCCTTTCAAAACACCTCCTAAAGTTTTGTTTGGATCTAACTTTAGGGCCTCCTCCCTGTCCCTTCTACCTTTTGCTGATTCCCTCCTTTTTTCCAGCCACCTTGCCTCTGCCTCTTGGTCGTGTTCTACACCTCTTTTCAGCAGATTTCTCCCTTAGATCCCTGTCCCTTTCGACCCTAGATCTATTGGCCTCTTCTTAGTGTGTTTTGACTAGATTTTTTTCCTCTTTTAGCTTAGATTTGAGAGACCCGCCTTCTTGGGTTAGATTGATGCACTAGTAGCTGTTAATTTTATGTTATTTCAGCATTATCTACTATTTTTTACAGCATAATTTTCAATTATGCAGCACACTTTTTCTCTTGCTCTCAAAACGAAAAAGGGTTTAAAAATTAAAATTAACACACGCCACACACTCACCTTAAGCGAAGAAGAGCCTGGTTTGCATCGCCAGGCAAAGACTTTAAAATCAATTGACACTGCACCTATCTACCCTTATTTTGACATTGTAATCTCTTGATTATGCACCTCCCTGCCTTTGTTGATCATTCTTCTTCCCCTTGTGCCGTGTTTGTGTGGTCACCATTGCGCCCCCAAGGTGCACATCCCAGAGACTTCTTGGCCTTCACCCTCAGTTTCCAGTCGGTCGACCTACTCCTTCCCGTCGTCGACGAGTAGTCCTCCTCCGAGTCCGCACTCCGACTCCTCTTCTGATTCATTGGGTTCTCCTTTTACTTCTGGTTCTCCCCCTGTCACCTTCACTCTATCTAGTCCAGGGCCTAACGCTAGCGGTAATCCCAGCCCTAATGTCGGGACTACTGCTAGCGGAACAACCATAGGAACTACCTTGGCTGCACCTTTTCTCCCTTACATGGCAGGCCTCAGCCTCCCCGATCTCAATTAGTTGATCAATGACCCCATCCGCCACGATGTTGGTTGGCCTGCTATGCCAACCAAGCTCCCCTCTGACATCCCTAAGTTCGAAGGCCTCGCTGGAGAAGATCCAACCAACCATGTCCGATCTTTCCACATGTGGTGTTCCTCCAATTCCATTACCGATGATTCCATCCATCTTCAGTTGTTCCAACGCACACTTACAGGCAAAGCTTCTAAATGGTATGTTGACCAGGCCACCTCTTCCCATACCACCTTTGCAACCGTTGCCCAAGCCTTTTTATCTTATTTCCAGCTCCCTCTCTGATACGATACTGGTACAGAGCTTTTTACTTCTTTCAAGCAAACCTCTTCGACCCGCCTTTCCACTCATGTCCAGGAATGGCGGAGAAGAAGGAGCTTATGTAGAGCTCCCACCTTCGAAGATCGGGTTTATATGGACTGGTTCCTTCACACTCTCTTACCTCCCATTGGAAAATATGTCGCCTCCCATTTCCCTCAAACCGAAGAAGCCGCCCTCCAAATCGCCTTGAAATATGACTTGATCTACGCTCAGTCTGGTTACGTTTATACCGTCCTTCCTGACCTCCCCAGGCCCGGTGGCGCTAACACCCCGAGGGCGCCGACGGTATCATTGGAGCCCTTTCTCATCCGTATGCTCAACCTCCTATGGGCTATGGTCTCCCTCCGGGAGGGGCCAACACCTCTAGCACTTTTCCCCCTCCAGGTAGCATGTATCCAGGATACGGCATGCCTCATCCTTTTGCCCAACCTCCTGCTTACCTCAATGTTTCCCAACCTAACCATTATCCTTATCCACAGCCTGGTGTGCCAGCTCCTCCAGCATATGCGCTTCCACCTCCCTTTCCTTCTCCACCCCTGCAACAACACCTACAACCCCCTCCAGGGAAATTATTTGCACAGCAGGGCGCGACTAACCCCCTTCTTCTCAAAGAAGGCGGAGAGGTAATCCAAATCAATCTGCCCCTGGTACTCGTGGACCTAATCCTCAAGGTACTGACCCTAACACTGCTAACCAGCAACAGGGCACTCAGCCCAAGCCGGACAGGCCTATTCGCACAAATAAGCCTTGTTTGTGTTGCGGTGTTTACGGTCATTACACTCACGATTTTCCCCTCTTACCACAGATGCGGCAGATGTGGTAGTCTCAAGCCACATTGCGAGGACAACATGCCTCCCCTCATGCTCCCCCTAATGTGGCCACTACTCAACCAGCTGTGTTTACCGATCCTTACCCCCAGCAAGGATTCGTGGCTACCCAACCACCTAATGGACAGGTCGCCACTCAACCTTCCCCTTCTGGTTCCTCCGATTACCAGATCCTCATGATGACCTCTGATCCATCCCCAACCGTCGACCTTAACCTTCAAACTCGGGCTCGCCAGTACCCCAAGCCTCCCACTCAGTCTGCCTCCGAGTCCCCCTCTTCAGGTTCTACTGAGCCTCTTTCGACATCCAATGGTCCCTTACACATCCCTCAACCCAAAATTGAGGTTCATACCCAGATTCCTAAAGGACCATTATGCCGAAATGCTGCTCCTGGTCGAGCTGCTCATTCGTATAGTGTAGTAGATGATTTGGCACAGTCTCCTGCTGCCATTTCCACATTGGAACTCCTCCAATCGTGCCCTTCCCAAAAGAAGGCTCTACTATCTGCCATGGGCGCTGTAGATCCTGCTGATGACCAAATGATTGTTTTCGACGCCCATCAATCGAAACATCCTCCCCTTCCTACTTCCGTAGCCTTCCAAATCCCAGTCAAAATCTGGAACGCTAACTTTTCTCGGTGTATAATTGATGAGGGGGCATCCACTTGTGTGATGTCCGCTTCGGTTTGGAAGCAACTCGGATCTCCTGAGTTGGCCCCTTCCACGATCACCCTTCAAGCATGGGATGGCCACGCCTCCCAGCCCATTGGCCTCTTCCGTAATTGCCCTATCACTCTTGCGGGCAAGACTGTTTGCGTTGACGTCGAAGTCATCGACGCTCCTCTAGATTACAACATTCTCTTGGGGCGAAGCTACACCTATGCCATGTCTGCTGTCCCTTCCGTGGTTTTTCGCAAGATGTCTTTTCCTCACAATGGAAAGATAGTCACCATCGACCAGTTGACTTATCATGAGCCAAAGTCTCCGACCTCCCCTGAGACGACCATCTCCTCTGTAGCCAATAAGAAAACCGTCGATTCCTTGACCAGTGTCTCTCCTGGTGTCTACAAAGACTCCTCTTTTCTTGGAACTTTCACTGGTCTCCCTCCTCCTCCTATCTCTGATCCCAGCTTATCGAATGTTTGCATGATGCAATCGTCTCAGGCTGCCCCTATGCGGCCCACTTCGGCTAGTCAGCAACCTCAACCTCGCCCACCACCTCAGCCAGCCGGACCTCCTCCTTCTGGCCCCTCTCCTACAGTTGGTATCCATAAGCCCCTTTATACTCTTGGATCGGTTCCTCCAGGCCTTAGCCACCTTGGAGCCGTTCCGCCCGGCCATTACCCCTTCGGTCAGATACCATTATTCATCCCTCCTCCTGGAGTGTACTCGGTACTTGTTATGGCTACCCTCCCTCTCCCCAACCTGACCCTAGGTATCCCCGTCTGGTACCTTGACCCTCCAGTCACTACCCCACCTGGTCACCCCAAACCCTACCTTGCTTTGACTCCGGTTCAGCCGATCCCTGTCACTTCTCCCGCTACCACGGTACCTCACGCACCTCAGCCCGCACCATCTCCGGTTGCAGCGGTATCAGGAAAATGGGGCAAAGCTCACACCAAAACCAATCAGGATCAAACCGCCCCGACGAACCCTACCCCTCTTCCACCGCCAAAGCGCGCTATCCAGTGTGCTTTGTGCGATATTGTCGGTCACGCCACCCATACGTGTCCTGAATTTCCGCATCTCAAAACCCTTGTCAACGAGACGTTTCCCGAATCTAATATCCCTGAAGTCTACGTCACTATTCCGGATTCTATCCCGAAAATCAAAACCTTGCGCACAAATCACCCTTGTGCTTTGTGCGATTTCCATGGCCATTACACCCACCTCTGTCCCCGCCTTGATGAGTATCGTTCCTCCTTAGACACGTACCGCCAATTCAAGGCTACGCATGACAAGATACCTTCTCATTTGTTTGCGAGTTCTACTTCGATAGGACCAGAGGATCTTCCTACTCCCATTCACATTACTCCCCCCGCTGTCGATCCGACAGAGCCTTCGACCACCATTTTTTACCTATCATCATCTTTGCGAGATGATTCGCCTAACCTCCTACCTGTGGACACTCTCGGCTCCCCCTTAGTATACCTCGGATCTGCTGACGTTGCACATGTGAGCCCTTCTCCACAAGATGACCAGTCACACATTACTACATCATCGGGTGATCCTCCTTCCTCCAGTCTTCCCATCTTCTAGTCCGACAAAGACATTATGGAAGCCATGACCAACCCTGACTTTCTGTGGGATGATATGCACCGTCGTGCATACTTCCTCCCACAGCAGTCCCATGACCAATATGCTGTGGAAACTAAATACTTCATTCCCAATGCAGTTGATTGGTTCAAAATCCCATCCCTGCACCTGATGCTTTCGAAGAAGGAAACATGGCCAATATCTCTCCTACCATTAAAATTGACATTTCGGTCAAACCGAGAATCGAAGAATATATCACCTTGGGCGCCCAATGCACCCCAGAAGAAATTGAAGCTTACACTAAGCTTTTCAAAGAATTCCGTGATATTTTCGCCTGGTCCTACTTCGAAATGCCCGGACTCAATCCCACCATCGTCGAGCATCATATCGACACATGGCCCGATGCCAACCCAGTCCGTCAAAAATTGAGACCCATTAATCCTTCCAGACGCGATGCTATCAAAGCCAAAATCGATAAGCTCAAGCAGGCTGGTTTCATTTATCCCATTGAATACACCACTTGGGTGTCCAACCCAGTTCCCGTCCTCAAGAAACAAGGCACCATCCGTGTCTGTACGGACTTTCGCGACTTGAACAAAGCTTGTCCCAAAGACAACTTCCCCACACCATTTATTGACCAAATCATTGATGAGTGTGCGGGGCATGAGGTTCTATCCTTTATGGATGGTTTCTCCGGATACAACCAAATCATTATCCGTCCTGCTGATCAACTTAAAACCGCGTTCATCAGTCCGTGGGGAACTTTCGCTTACCAAGTCATGCCATTTAGCCTTAAAAACTTCGGCGCCACTTTTCAACGGGCCATGTCTTATTGTTTCCATGACTTAGCTCATATTATCCTTGCTTATTTAGACGACCCCACTGCGCGTTCTAAGCATCGGGCGCAACACCTCCACGATCTGCGTACCATCTTTCTCCGATGTCGCAAGTATAATATCCGCCTCAACCCGTTGAAATGCATCTTCTGCATTCCCGCCGGCCGTCTCCTAGGCTTCATAGTGTCTAAGGGCGGTATCACTCTTGACCCTTTGAAAGTTCAAGCCATTCTTGAACTTCCCATTCCGCGTACCTTGCGCCAGCTACAAAGTATCCAAGGCAAAGCTAATTTTCTTCGTCGGTTCGTTCCTGACTATGCCACCACCGCACATGGGTTCCTTAGACTCCTCCGATCTAACATCCCATTTGTATGGGATACCTATGCTCGTGAGTCTTTCGATGCCCTCAAGCAGGCTCTCACATCCACTCCCTTGATCCGCCCTCCCGACTTTGATCGGGACTTCATCCTGTACATCTCCGCTTCCACCTATTCGGTCGCTGGAGTTCTTATCCAGGAAGATGACAACGACATCGAGCATGTGATCTACTACGTCAGTAAGAACCTCGTAGGGCCTCCTTTTTCCTACTCATATGAAGAAAAACTAGCACTCACTGTCGTGTTTTCGGTCCAAAAACTTCGTCATTACATCCTCATGCGTTCCACCAAGGTCGTGACTAATTCCAACCCCATGGCTTTCCTATTGAGTCGTCGCATCCTCACTAGGAAGTACGCCCGTTGGGTCGTCATCCTTTAGGAATTCGACCTCGAATTTGTCACACCAAAAAGTAAGAAAGGTTTAGCCCTTGCTTAACTCATTTCTGAATTACCTACTGGAACATAGGATCCTTCAGTTAATGATGATTTTCCTGATGAGCACTTATTCACCATTACTTCGGACGATCCTTGGTACGGTGATATCCTCACTTACTTACGAACCCACAAGTTCGCTCTTCACCTTGATCGTGACGCTCGACGACGTATCCGACACCAGGCTCCCCTCTACCTTCTTATCAGTGACGACCTCTATCGTCACGGTATAGATACTGTCCTTCGTCGCTGTCTCACACACGCTGAAGCTGAACAAGTCCTCAATGCCTGCCATAGCGGCGCTTGCGGTGGCCACCTCTCCGGTCTTGCTACTGCCCAAAAAGTCATGTGCGCTGGGTATTTTTGGCCTTCCCTCTTCAGTGATTGCAATGAGGCAGTCAAACACTGTTCCAATTGCCAACATTTCGCCCCTAAGGCGCGAGCTCCCCCAGCTCCCCTCCATCCTATCATCACAACTGGTCCCTTTTGTAAATGGGCCATCGACTTTATGGAGTGTCGCCCGCCATCCGCTGGTAACCATAAATATATCATCGTGGCGGTCGACTATTTCACAAAATGGGCCGAGGATATGCCAACACTTAACAACACGGCAGCTACTGCCACCCTCTTTTTCTTTAACCACGTTATCACTCGATTCGGGGTTCCGAAACAACTGGTCTCTGACCACGGCCGACATTTTGAAGATGAGATATGGCGTGAGCTATCCTCACTGTTGGGTTTTGAGCACCAATATTCCTCCTCCTATTACCCCCAAGGTAATGGCCAAGTTGAAGCAGTCAACAAAATCCTCAAGACTATGCTTCAACAAACGGTGAATAAGCACAAAACCAACTGGCATATTATGCTCTTCCCTGCTTTGTGGGCATATCGAACTTTTGTTAAAACCGCCACCGGGTTTACTCCTTTCCACCTCGTTTTTGGCGAGGAGGCAGTCTTACCGATCGAGTGTGAAATCCCTTCCCTTCATCTAGCCGTTGAACTTCTCCCTGATACCCAACCTCTAGAACAATGACTTATCATGCTTGAGCGCGCCTCTGAAGACCGTCGTGTTGCATTGCAAACCCTTGAAGCGGCTAAGAAACGCACCAAAGCTCAGTATGACCGAAAAGTCCACCCTCGTACTTTTCACGAAGGCGACCTTGTTCTAGTATATGACCAGGCCCATGATGTTCTTGGTCATGGGAAGTTCGACTCATTATGGCTAGGCCCTTACATCATCAGTAAGGATCGCGGTAAGGGGGCATACCTCTTAGAAGATTTCGAAGGCAACCCCCTTCCTAATCCTCGCAATGCACTCTATCTTAAGAAATATTACCCTTAGTATTTCCCTCCTGAAATGCATGTTTTATTTTCTTTTAGATAGCCATCATCTTTTTCATTTTTCTTACTTTGATACTTCACCAGGACATACTTTGTCCAGAAGGGTCACTTCACCTCCCCCCAAAATCGAATTTTCTCACTTACAACACTTATACTTGGGGCACCACTTTGCCTCCATAATTGTCTTTGTTCGTGTCGACTTTTGTCATGAGATACCATCTTGTACTCATGTTTTCATGGTCCCCCATGGGACCTTTACTGTGTGGCAGTACCATCGAGTCACCTTTGTTTAGAGCATCCAAGTTGAGTCATCATCGCATTCATGAAGTCTATCCCGCGTCCTTTTGTACCCCACTATAGTCCTCCCTCCTTCATTGCTTGGTCTCTCTCTTGCGTCACACATTATGGCCTTCTTGTCCCCTATCCCTTATGATATTGTGTCAGTCGCCGCCATGTCATTCATGCCCTTTATGCTCTAGCAAGGGAAGTCGTCCATTTGCTACTCATTCCCCTCCATTCCATCATCATCATTGGTATTAGTCTGTCCGTCGCTCTACCATTTTATCTCGTGCCTTATTTAAGGATCCCTCATTACCTCGCCTATGGCGGACCTCCTTCTGTCGACATCAGCTCCTTCATTCTAGAAGACCGGTCTAGAGAGCGGTGTACCTTGGTTCCAGCTTCCACTCTTGTTCGGTGCCTCGGATCAGGAAAAGGGATCTCTCGTTTCCCTTTGACTTGATTTTTTCTCCACTCTAGCTCCTTTCAGCATGATCGAGATCCGTATAATTGATGGTCCAGTGATGCAGCAGCTATTGGTGATGCCCGGGTGTGTGTGAGATGTCTCAGCCCTCATGAGGGGGTGGCCCTGCAGGTAGCCCCCCACATGCCCGGATGACCTCTTCATTGCAGCCTTCGATGCAGCTCCATATATTTGATGATGTCGGCCTTAGCCGCTTGCAACGCCTCTTTGATTTTCTTGTATCAGTCAGATTTTGTGAGCCCTTCCCCGCTTGTAGGGGGCATTTTGGTTGTATTTGTATCTCATGTACTCAGATATTATTGTATAAGTCTTGGCTGTTATCCCAGGCACCGCATGTATATGGGATCCCTCATTGTATTTATATCTGGCTCATGATTATGTCGGCTGTACTTTATGGTTCGGTCCCTTGTTTACTGGACACACTATTCTTTTGTACTTTGTCTCGGCGGGCATAGGTATGCCTCCCCCGCCGCCTTTAGCACAGGTACCCTCTCATAAATAAGAGACTTGTTGCACCTGTAAGTCTCGTCTCCTTAGGGTCTAGTTCTTCAGCACATTAGTCTACCTCACATTTCTCTCTCTGACTTCCCTTTTGATGTCTGGTGATTGAGTTCTTACAACGTACTTCAGTCATACGATTTGCTCCTAACACTCGCACGCTGGGGGGGAATCTGTTACACCATTTTTTGGTCATCTAACCTACTGTCATTAGATGGACCCAAGTACACCATGTAAGACCAATTTTACCCTAAGTAAAATTGCTTTCACTATGTAAAATAACTTAATAAAACACATTTATTAGGTTGTTTATGGTCTAAACAGGAAACCCCAAAAGGAAATATTAAACAAACCTATACTTGTTTGATTTTCCTGGTCATGTTTAACCCAAAACAAAGAAATTAATTAGATAAATCTTTATTTATCTTATTATTTTCTAGGAATAATTATTTAAATATTATTTAAATAATATTCCTTATTAAATATGACTAAATCACCCATAAATAATTAAATAAATCATTATTTATTTGATTATCTTTCAACCACTTCCTTAAAATGATAAATAAATCATTTATTTATTTATTATTCACAAATAAAGGGATTTGACCCAAGTCAAATACTTTTCCCTCCAACAAATATAATAAAATATTCCATAAAAGGTGGATCTAGATTTGGTTAATGTTATTTTAATCATGCACCAAGATCTAGAATGACCCAATATTTTGTTATTAATAGGAGGGTTTTTCCTACCATTCTTCACCTTTTGTTGCCTATTAGATCACTCTGGATCTAAACTCTTTGTCTGACTTTGAGCCATTATCATTTTCATATTTTCCATTATTTGTTGTGTGAGCTCCCTTTGAGTTCTATCTTTGTCTGGGTTTTCTACACCAACAAGAGAGAGAAATGCTAGATCTGAAGTGGTGAGGACTTCCAAGAACCCATCCCATTGAGGATAATTGGAAACTCCTTCTTGTTTTCCTCCCAGGTGCCCTTAATACAAAAATTCTTTCAAAAATATTGTTCTTGTCTTGTCTAGTGGATATATGGAGAAAAACCTTGTTTTTACTGCTTAATGTCTTTCTATGCATAGATCTAGTTTTTGCAACACTTGTCTTGATCAACTAACTGTAGATCTGAAGATATTGGCAGCCATATTTGATGTTAGGGCTATTAGTTATGCGTAGCTAAAGTGGTCTTTTTTCGTACACTTCGACAAAAGATTCATACTAACAGCCACATTAACATCAATGACAACCTTGACTAACATGAATCACATAGAATCAATCATCACTTCTGGGGCTTGCACCTAGTAACCAGGACTTCCCAAGAGGTCATCCATCCCAGAACTCCTCTGGCTCAATCGCACTTAACTGTGGAGTTTTCCCCACAATCAAGCCCACTTAGCTTGCTACCCCATTTGCAAAATCTTAGCAAGTATTGTGCCTCATAAACCATTCAAGAAGAGATCCCTTTACACTTTTTATTTTAAGTATGAAGGGTTTCCGTAGTGCATTATATTAGATATCATTTTTGGGATTAAATTGCGTTATGTAAGTCATTCATCTATGACCATTTTCATGAGAGGTAGTTGTAACTGACTAATTTCTCATGATTTTTTAATAATCCACTTATCATTCATTGCATAGGGTGATGTTCACAGGGGGTGAAGAAGTGGGATTGAAACTAGTGAAATGAATCACATAGCATCAATCATCACTTACGGGGCTTGCACCCGGTAACCAGGACTTCTCGGGAGGTCACCCATCCCAGAACTCCTCTAGCTCAAGCACGCTTAACTGTGGAGTTTTTGCCACAATCAAGCCCACTTAGCTTGCTACTCCATTTTCAAAACTTTAGCAAGTATTGTGCCTCATGAACCATTCAAGAGGAGATCCCTTTACTCTTGCATAATCATTTTAATACCCTTTTCTTAAATTCTTATTGTACCATCTCCATCGAACCAAACTAACATGCTGAGGTGTTAGCCAACTGATACACTAGAGTTAAGACCTTGTAAACCTGAATTGAGATGGTGAGCTATCCAATAGTGAGGTGGAAAAAGTGATGTGTTGTTATGCTTGATGATGTGTCCAACATGATGAGCTGGTAGCCCGATCATCTTCTATGATGAGTGTTCTCACTAACCAAAGTCTCATTGATACACTTTAACCATTCTAGATGATCGATGTGCTTCAAAAATACATTTAATGTTTTAAAAACTTTAAAATTATCTCGCTGCAAAAACAAAGTTTTTAGGCAAGTTCGTAGCGAAATCAGTGTAATTCACTACGAACTTTGGTATTCTTGTCAAATTCACTTTAATGACCAGATTTTCTCATGCATGAGATCTTTTGGATTTTTCTTATGACAAGAATTTAATGACATGGAATAGGAACACTTTGAACCTTTAGGACTATAGACAAATTCATGAAATTTTTTCTATTCTCGTGAATTTACTTGATAAACACACTAGACCTAATGCAAAATAACCTCCCTAACCAACCTAATTGTTACTTATGATAACAGTTGCTCCACTTGGGATGATGTGCCCCTAAGGTACAACAAATAAACTATAGATCTAGTGCCTTATCCATTGGGCTGATCCCAAAACTGCAAACTTATCTTTATTCTGAAACCAAACAACTTATACAAACTGAAAATTGAATAGTGCACGCTTGCAAACTGAAAACTGGATATTGAAACTAACCATGGTGAAAACTGAAATGCTGATTTAGACAACTTATTTATGTACATAGCTAATCTAACAACTGAAGACCAAACTTTCAATTCAAGAAATTTGAAACCTCTAGTATAACCATTCAAAGAGTTGATCCAACACCTGGGCTTCTTGATTGTTCTTCAGTGGACCATCTATTAGCAACTCAGAATAAAAATTGAATCCATAACCTGAACTTATAAATGAAAGAAACTCCACCTTCACTGAGGATTGAAATAGACTTACCAAAGGATCTTGATAATCAAGAAAAACTCATCTTTTGATGAAATCAACAAATCAACAATAGGATCCTTGAAAACACTGAAAAGTATCATGTCTTGATGATCCAAAGGATAATTTTCATTCATAACTGCAGGTTGTCTCTGTTTTATGTCTTCATTTTCAACATCATTATTGAGACAAGGCTTTGACTATTCATGAAAATATTCAATGGGAGGAACCATATCATATGCTACATGGATGTTCATAAATGAATTTGCACACATTAAAATTAGAACTTCATGTATATCATCATGCACAAACAAAAAAAATTTATCATTTAAATCTGTAGTAGGAAATTTTGTGACAACAAATTGTAGATCAAACTTGTTGATTATACTCCATTAGTGATTCCTCATGGCAACCTTTAAGCATATTCAAGGAATCAACCTCCTCCTGATGATAAAAAGAAACATGTTTCACATAAGATTATCCTTGCTCCTACCCATTTTCATGTTCCTCAACATTCAAAGGTTCAGAAAAAGAACAAAGTGAAGAGCCTTGTAACTGACCATCTTTATGTTCCTCTTTATCACATAAATATTGGGAAAATTGCTGCAAATTTTCACAAATTTCATAGGAAATAACTTGGTTTTCAAAGTGTTGATCCATTTCATCTTCAAGTAAAGAAGGCACATATGTTTGTTGGAAACCTTCTTGATTATCATGACAACTAACATGAGAAGAGAAATCATAAAGTGCCTCTAACATATCATAATCCATGCACTCTCCATTATCACAAATACTTTTAAGATATGGAATGAAAACCTCACAAAAATCACAACAGTCTTTTAACAATGATAAATAAGAATGAGTTTTCTCATAATGTTCTAAGAAAATCCTATGGAAATCTCTTAGAGAGAACACGCTTCCCTGTTGCAACCCTTCATACCATGTTCTAGCTTCATCCTCTGGGGTGGCCATAAACATTTTCATGAGACAATCCTCAGGAAACTCAACTCGAAACTTATGTACATGCATATGGAATCTAACCAAGTGAAGAGCAGCATTATATTTCTTTTCATATTGAAATATAGGAAGATAATTCAACAAATTAACACTTGGCATGGGATTTGGAAAACTAGGGATGTGATACCGACTCATAGGGGCATAACTGAAATTCTTTCTTGCATTAGAACTCATCTTGGAACTTCATCAAGCTACTAAAATTCAAGAAATGGAGTCACCATGAAGCTATGAATTTCTAAATTCTTTAAGAATGGATTCGCGAAGGTATAATGACACCTCGAATGCTTCAGAGCTCTTGCTACCTTCAAGAGTTCAATATTTCTGTTTCAGCACAAAATTTCGAGAAAATGTATCTTCAGTCTCCTGACAGACGCATCGAAATTTTATCTACAAACTGAAGCTAATGGGCAGCTCAAAACTAAATTCAAAGTAACTGTTTCAAACCACTTTTGGTTGGAACTTAGCCTTTTCAACCTGAGACAACTCTCTCAAGAAAATGTATAATATTCAATAAAAATGCTTAGAACAAAGATGGATAACTTGTGAGTGTATTATGAATGGTTTTTAGAAGGTGAAGGATGTGAATAAGTAGCTACCATTTGGCATGGAGTCAGAGAGAAACTCCATTACATGGAAGACATCTTTTGTGGAAGCTGAGGCATGTGTACTCTCATCAAAACATAACTTGAACAGTAAATTATATGCATAAAAGAAGTTGGAGCATGTTTAACGATGAATTAAAAGTGATTACACATAAAGAAAATTGAATGAACATTAAAAATGAAGATAAGATAAACACACATAAGAGTACATGAAGAATCTCATGTCTAAGAGAAGCTTTCTGCAACTGTATATTACTGACTGAAAAATATTACAAAAGTAGCATATGGCATAACATCAATCATCCTTTCTAACTCTAAAAATCTCTCATTTATAGAGTGAGGACTCATACAAATGATTTTCCACCTTGCTATCTTCGAATTCCCACCTCAGAGACCTATTTCAAATAGGATTACATCACTTGGAGACTTCCTAGGGATATTTCTGTTTTTCATAGTTTGAATACAAAAAGGACTCTTATTTCATTAAATAACTCAAAAAATCTATTTAATAACACTTATCAACTGCAACTAACTAATTGCATGAGTGTATTTGACTATCAATGTGTCATCATGCGATGTGGATGCTAACCTGGACCTCTTCCAAGTCAAATTTTACAAATTTTACACAAATCTAAAATAGTACTCAAAGATGCCCGCATAATTTCCAAACCCTGATGGCTTTGCAAAAAATGAGAGAGGTTTTTCTAGATGGGATTTTTCTGAAGAAAAGAATCCTTTATATTTCCAAAATTATCTTTCATTTGGTTAAAAAATGAAGTTGAATTTGACAGTTAAAATAGTCATTTACAAGAAATTTCAGGAGAGTTGGTAGTGTTTTCATTTCACCACATTTTGCATAACCTTTGAAATTTATGACTGTTGGATGGTCTTCCTTGGGTCTAATAAGCTAAATACATGCCTCTATCACCCTCTTCCATATATTTTTTTAAGGATTTTTAGCTTAAGGAAACCTACAATGAGTTCATAGCGAAAACTCAACTTTAAGTCTAGAGTTCGCTACGAACTTGCCTAGTTTGACAGATTTTTTTTAATTCTTCCTTTTTTCAACTCAAAAACACTAGTAAAGCTTGTATATGCATGATATGATAATATTAGACATAATAATGTCCAAAAATTTGTTGCCTAACCATATTTCAACATCATCATCTTGCATAATCATTTTAATACCCTTTTCTTCAATTCTTCTTGTAGCATCTCCATCGAACCAAACTAACATGTTGAGGTGTTAGCCAAATGATACACTAGAGTTAATACCTTGTATCCCTGAATTGAGATGGTGAGATATCCAATGGTGAGGTGGAAAAATTTATGTGCTATTATGCTTGATGATGTGTCCAACATGATGAGCTGGCAACCCAATCATCTTCTATGATGAGTGTTCTCACTAACCAAAGTCTCCATTGATACACTTTAACCATTCCAGATGATTGACATGCTTCAAAAAGACATTTAATGCTTGAAAAACTTTAAAATTCTCTCTCGCTGCAAAAACAGAGTTTTTAGGCAAGTTCGTAGCGAATTTTGATTGTTTTACATTGATTTTGCTACAAACTTTGGTATTCTTGTCAAATTCACTGTAATGACCAGATATTCTCATGCATGAGATATTATGAATTTTTCTTATGAAAAGACTTTAATAACATGACATAGGAACACTTTGAACCTTTAGGAATGTAGACAAAATTCATGAAATTTTATCTATTCTCTTAAATTTATTTGATAAAGACACTAGACCTAATGCAAAATGACCTCCCTAACCAACCTAATTGTTATTGATGATAACAGTTGCTCCACTTGGGATGATGTGCCCCTGAGGTACAACAAATAACCTATAGCTCCAGTGCCTTATCCATTGGGCTTATCCCAAAACTGTAAACTTATCTTTATTCTGAAACCAAAACACTCATACAAAATGAAAATTGAATAGTGCACGCTTGCGAACTGAAAAATGGATACTGAAACTAACCATGCTGAAACTTAAATGCTAATTTAGACAGCTTATTTATGAACATAGATACTCTTGTTAGGTTATTCTGACACATGGGAAATAGTTAAGAATAACTTAGTCTAGTGTAGAGTTAGGTAAAGTGTGTTTCTTTACCATGTACATTTGTAACTTATAATCTGACGATCACGATTTGTAGTGATCTGACGGTTATCTCTCACCTCGGTATTAATGACACTTGATTCGTGGCTTAACACCCGCTTGGTCCATGATCTCTATTTAAAGAGCATGGACGGTCATTTTTCCGGTAACCGTTTATGAGAGAAACATATGTAACTTTTCTTTTATATTAATAAATTGCCTGAAGTGGTCACGTTGGCTCAAGCCGTGGATTGTTTCCCTCTTTGAGGGTTTTAACCACGTGATTATGCTGGTGTACTGATTTGTGATCTGTTTGTGAATGGTGAACTTTGGTTCTTGATCTATGGAAATTACCCTGTAAATTCCTACATGGTATCAGAGCTATTTTGAGGGTTGCGTCCGTTGTTGATCAAAATCCGAAGTCGGTTTGACTGCATGCAAATGTTGTTTTTTAGATCTACTATTTCTAAACATTTTTGGGCTTGGAGAACTGCTCGGTTGTGTCTAGAGCATCTGTTACATTGAGGAATGCCTTTCATTTCATGTGAAAAGGTTTCCGGCTGCCCAAGTTATGACAGTTTAGATCTCGAGGTATAAAGCATCTATTTGGCAGTTATATTTGTTAATAGTTCTGCTTATTTCGGTTTTTTTTTGTTTATTTTAAGTATTAAGATTTTATTTATTTTCCGGATATATACCCTCTTCTCTGTGTATGAACTTTGTTGTGCGTTGTGTGCGATCTCGGCAAATCAGAAACAGGAAAAAGGGTTTTTTTTTTGCTACGTATGCTCTTTCCTCGCGTCTTTGTGCGATCTCAGGAAATCAGAAGTAGTGAAAAAAAGTGATAGTTGCCGATAAGGCTAACCGAAAATCTAACATTCTATCATAAGGCTTTGCATTTCATTTTTTTTTGCTCGATTTTTTGTGTTTTTTTGTGCAGGAAAAGGCACGCACACTGAAGAGTAAAAACAAAAAACAAAAAAAAAACCAAACCCCCGCCCCCTCCTCCTTTCATAAAATAACATGATCCTTTTACTATCTCACTTGGTGAGGGGTTAGTTTATGAGAATAGAGGTCTTGGGTTCAAGTCTCCTTCTCAAGCTTCTTTTGTAAAAAGTTTTTGTTCAAAGGGGCAGAATTTTTTTTTAAAAGTCGCACTTCATCCCGTTCTCGTAACTATTCAGCATCTACAACTCATATTTTTCAAAAGGCATAACTTCTTCATCCAATTTTTGAGCCATTTTTTTGAAACGACCTATTTTTTCGAGATCTTTCCATTGGAGTAGTTAGTTTCAGCTTTTCTCAGCTTCAATTTAAAAAAATAAAATGGAAAGTGCATGCTCGGTTATTCTTAACAATGCCAATTATTTCCAATGGCTACCTCACATGGTAGATATACTTAGAAGTAAAGGGCTTTATAGAATAGCCACAGGACAAGAAACTAAACCTTTCGAAGATGATAAAGCTGCTAAACGGGAAAATAAACAAGATCAAACATGAGGGTTGATAGGAATGTCCATTGCTCAAGATCTTTGATTTCATATCCTTGACATTGACACCCCTGATGAAGCCCTAGAAAAGCTAAAAACTGTTTTTGGCATTCAAAATCAAATCAGGGCCCACCAACTTGAAAATGAGTTTCTTACAATGGACCCCAATAATTTCTCCTCCATTGAAGATTTTTTGTCCAAATTTAAGACCCTTAGAATTCTTATAGAAGGTTGTAAGATCAAAAAGGACGATGGTAGCCTCATCTATTGAATTCTTGCTAAGCTTGGCCCTGCATACTCTATTTTTGTTTCTGCCTTCCATTCCACCAGAGAAGCCATCATTTCTTCAGGAACCACCTGCAAGAATCCCTCTTTTGATGCCTATTGTGATTCTTTGATAAGATAACAAGAAAAATTTTTACACCTTGGTCTTATCACTGCTGGAAACGCTTCTAAGAAAGCCTTAGCAGCCCAACAACAACCATATCAAAAAAATCCCAAGAAGCAGTATCCTAAAAAATATGGTCCTAAACCAAACAAGGGCCCTAAGAAATTTCAGCCGCAAACTGAAAAACCAAATCACCAAAATAATAAGGAAAATCAAAACAAAGGGAAGAAGACAGATAGACATTGCAACTTTTGCAATTAGGATGGCCATATAGAGTCCAAATGTTTTAAGAAGATGGAAGCCTTAGAAGCAACAATGAAGACGCACAACATCAATTTGGAGCACTCTTCACCTTCATCTTTAGGCATGGCACCTTTTTCTTGTGGTTGTTAAGCATCAAGATCTGGTTATTCATTAAATGTATCTTCTTCTTCTCCTTCTCATGAATGGCTCATTGATTCTAGAGCTCACATGGCTAAAATAAATCCATGTTTTCTTCTTTAAATGATTGTAACACCAAACATATTTATGTTGGTGATGATAGATCTTTTATTGTTGTAGGATTTGGAACCATTCATCTAGATAATGGTTAGTTTAATGATGTACTATGTGTTCCTACCTTGTCATGCAACATTCTATCTGTTTATCAGATAACTCATTCAGGTGAAGGGAAAATAGTAGAATTCTCACCTCATTATGTTGTAATCAAGGACCTCAAATATCCTAAACATATTCTAGCTACTAGCATTGCTGATGATTCCACAAGGTTGTATAAGTTTGACAACTTTGGGTCATCATCTCTTCCCTCTGTTTTTGTTGCTCATAATGATGATGTGAGAAAACTTTGGCATTAGCGATTTGGTCACTTAAACTATCGCTCTCTTCAAACTCTATGTAAGGAAAATATGGTGACGGGCCTTCCTATGGTATCTTGCCGAGATGGCGTTTGCTCCAGATGTGTACTTGGAAAACATCATCGGGATAGTTTTGACAAACGTACCTCTTGGCACGCTTCAGCCCCTTTGTAGCTTGTGCACAGTGATTTATGTGGTCCACTTCCTATTGTTTCTTTCTCTGTTTGCAAGTACTTCTTAACTTTCATTGATGATTTTTCCAGACACACTTGGGTATATTTCTTAAAACTCAAGAGTTAATTTTTTAACATGTTCTTGGCCTTTAAGACCTTTGTTGAGAAACAATCTGGACATCAAATTCTTAAGTTAAGATCAGACAATGGCGGAGAATATGTTAACAACAAATTTATCAACTTCTGCACTGAGCATGGCATTCAATTGCAACATATTGTTCCATATAATCCACAACAAAATGGTGTAGCTTAAAGGAAGAATCGCACCTTAAAAGAAATGGCTAATTGTATGCTTCAATCTAAAGGACTTAGTCTCAATTTTTGGGCATAAGCAATTAACTGTGCAAATTACATAGTAAATCGCACTCCTACTAAGGTTTTAAAGAATATAACTCCAGAAGAAGCTTGGAGCTCAATCAAACCAGATGTAAGTCACTTTTGTATTTTTGGAAGTGATGCTTGGGCCCATATTCTAGATGTGAAACATAAAGCCTTAGAACCTAAGAGTGAAAAATGCATTTTTGTTGGATATTTTGAAGATGTCAAAGGATATAGACTTCTTCAACCAAAATCCAAAAATATAATCATTAGAAGAGATGTAAAATTTGATGAAAATATATTGGCATGTGAGCCTAGTTCGGCGGGTGTGCCACCTTTTGCCTGCAAGCCTGGTTTGGCATATGTGCCACCTCTCTCTCTCTCTTCTATCCTTAATAGCATTCCTTCTAGTTCAGATGATGACAGTGAGGATGACAATCCTCCTCCACCTCTTGAAATTATTCCTTACACTCCACTGCTTCTAATATGGGTCTGCTCTACTCGGGATGCAGCGGGTTCTCTTGCAGGTGACCCTGCCGATCGACGATGTACACGTTCTTAGTTCGAAAGAGCTTATTCCTTATTGGCTCAAGTTCCAAAAAAAATTGATCCAAAAACCTTTGAAGAAGCCTCCGGTCATCCAGATTGGGATGAAGCTATGAATGAAGAGTATCATTCCTTATTGGCAAATGATACTTGGGATCTTGTTCCTCTTCCAAACGGAAGAAAACTTGTCAGATGCAGATGGGGTTACAAAACCAAGTTTGGACCAGATGGAAAAGTGGATAGACATAAAGCTCGTCTTGTTGCTAAAGGATTTTCATAAGTTGAAGGCATTGACTATACTGAAACCTTCTCCCCTGTTGCCAAAATGAATTCTATCCACCTTGTTCTTTCCCTTGTTGCCTCCTTTAAATGGAAATTCCATCAGATGGATGTTAAATCTGCCTTCTTACATGGATATTAGCATGAAGAAATCTACATGGAACAACCCCTTAGCTTTATCCAAAAAGACTCCAGCTTTGTTTGTCGCCTTAAGAAGTCTCTCTATGGTCTCAAACAAGCTCCTCGGGCTTGGTATGCCAAAATGGATAGATTTCTCTTAGATAATGGCTTTTCTAGGTGTCATTTTGACAACACTGTCTACACCAAGAAAGTGGGTAATTAATTCACCATCCTTGTTATTTATTTTGATGATCTTATCCTTACTGGTAGTGATCCAAACCATATAAACCATGTGAAGTCTAGCCTCAAAAACAAGTTTGAAATCACAGACTTAGGAAACTTGCATTATTTCCTTGGTGTTCAAGTCTTGCAATCCAAGGAAGGCATTACCCTCTCTCAGTCCAAGTATGCCTATGATCTTCTACACCACTTTCACATGGAAGACTGTAAGCCAACCCCTTCTCTTTTTCAGTCTGGAGTCAAGCTTTAGTTCACTTGTACTACCCCTGAAGTTCATGCTACCTTATATTGTCAACTTGTTGGTAAACTTCTGTATCTAACCCAGACCTGTCCTGACCTTTCCTTTTCCGTTGGTCTTGTCGCTCGGTTTATGCACCAACCTCATGAAAGTCACTAGAAAGAAACTAAAAGAATACTTCGATATATTCAAGGTACAGTTCAGTTCGAGATTCATTACAGTGCAGGAGCATCTCCATTGTTGATTGGTTTCACTGATTCTGATTGGGCTGGTGACCTTGATGATCGAAATTCTACTGCAGGATATGTATTCACTCTTAGTTCAGGACCTATTACTTGGTATTGTAAGAAAAAAAGTTCCATCTCTCTTTCTTCAGCAGAAGCAGAGTATCGTGGTGCAATTGAAGCCATCAAGGAAGCCATGTGGCTTCGTCAGATTTTGTCTGAATTTGGTCTTCATCAGCAGCATCCAACTACACTTTGGTGTGATAATTAGAGTGCCATTCAGCTATGTAAAGATCCAGTTCAGCATCAGTGTATGAAACACATTGAACTCCACATACACTTCATTAGAAATCTCATTCATGATCATGTTCTTGAAGTGCAGTACTGTCCAACCAATGATCAAGTAGTCGATATCTTTACGAAGGCTCTCACAGAAGCGAAGTTTACCAAATTTAAATCCATGCTTGGAGTTCAAGAAAGTTTTCATTAAGGGGGGATAGGCTCTAATTCCTCCTTCCTTCTCCTATTGTGTCACTTTTGTAAATCCTTCAATCCTATCCCAATTTGTTCTTAAAGGGGGATGTTAGGACATTTCGACACATAGGAAATAGGCTCCTTTTGTGTCACCTTTGTAAATCCTTCAATCCTATCCCAAGTTGTTCTTAAGGGGGGATGTTAGGATATTCCGACACATAGGAAATAGTTAAGAATAAATTAGTCTAGTGTAGAGTTAGGTAAAGTGTGTTTCTTTACCATGTACATTTGTAACTTATAATCCGACGATCATGATTTGTAGTGATCCGAAAGTTATCTCTCACCTCCGTATTAATGACACTTGATCCATGGCTTAACACTCGATTGGTCCATGCTCTCTATTTAAAGAGCATGGAGGGTCATTTTTTCGGTAACCGTTTATGAGAGAAACATATGTAACTTTTCTTTTATATTAATAAATTTCCTGAAGTGGCCGCGTTGTCTCAGGCCGTGGACTGTTTCCCTCTTTGAGGGTTTTAACCACGTGATTATACTGGTGTACTGATTTGTGATCTGTTTGTGAGCGGTGGCCTTTGGTTCTTGATCTATGGAACTTACCCTGTAAATTCCTACAACTCTAATAACTGAAGACCGAAATTTCAATTCAAGCAATATGAAACCTCTAGTATAACTAATCAAAGATCTGATCCAACGCCTGGGATTTTTTATTGTTCTTCAGTGGACCATCTATTAGAAACTCAAAATAAAAATTGATCCATAACATGAACTTATAAATGAAAGAAACTCCACCTTCACTGAGGACTAAATTAGGCTTACCAAAGGATCTTGATAATCATGAAAAATTTCATCTTTTGGTGAAATCATAAAATCGGCAATAGGATCCTTGAAAACACTGAAAATTATCTTGTCCTAATGATCCAAAAGATAATTTTCATTCATAATTGTGGGTTATCTTTTTTTTATGTCTTGATTTTCAACATCATTCTTGAGACAAGGCTTTGACTCTTCATGAAAATTTTCAATGGGAGGAACCATATCATGTGCTACATGGATGTTTAGAAATGAATTTGCATGCATTAAAATCAGAACTTCATGTATATCATCATGCACAAACAACAATTTTTTATCATTTAAATCAGTAGCAATAAATTTTGGTACAACAACTTGTAGATCAAAAACTTGTCGATTATTCTCCATTAGTGCTTCCTCATGACAGCCTTTAAGCATAGTCAAGGAATCAACCTCCTCCTCATGATAAAGATAAACATGTTTCACATAAGATTATCCTTGATCCCACCCATTTTCATGGTGCTCAACATTCAAAGGTTCGGAAAATGAACAAAGTGAAGAGCCTTGTAACTGACCATCTTTATGTTTCTCTTTATCACCCAAAGATTGGGAAAACTGCTACAATTTTTCACAAATTTCATAGGATATAACTTGGTTGTCAAAGTGCTGATCCATTTCATCTTCAAGCAAAGAAGACACATCTTTTTATTGGAAACCTTCTTAATTATCATGACAACTAACATGAGAAGAGAAATCATAAAGTGTCTCTAACATATCCTCATCCATGCACTCTCCATTATCACCAAGAATTTTAAGATATGGAATGAAAACCTCACAAAAATCACAAGGGTATTTTAACAGTGATAAAGAAGAATGAGTTTTCCCATAATGTTCTAAGAAATTCCTATGGAAATCTCTTAGATAGAACAAGCTTCCTGGTTGACACCCTTCATACCATGTTCTAGCTTCATCCTCTAGGGTGGCCATGAACATTTTCATGAGACAATCCTCAAGAAACTCAACTCGAAACTTATGTACATACATATGGAAACTAACCAAGTGAAAAGCGACATTATCTTTCTTTTCATATTTAAATATAGGAATATAACTCAACCAATTAACCCTTGGAATAGGATTTGGAAAACCAAGGATATGAGACCGACTCATAGGGACATACCTAGAATTCTTTAGTGCAATATAACTCATCCTGGAACTTCATCAAGCTACTAATATTCAAGCAATGGAGTCGCCATGAAGCTATGAATTTTTGAATTCTTTAATAATGGAGTCGTCGGGGTAGAATGACACCTTGAATGCTTCTAAGCTCCTGCTACCTTCAAGAGTTCATTATTTCTATTTGAGCACAAAATTTCGGGAAAATGTATCTTCAGTCCCCCGGAAGACGCACCGAAATTTTATCACCAAATTGAAGCTAATGGGCTACTCAACAGTCAATTGTGAGTAACTGTTTCAAACCATTTTTGGTTGCAACTTAGCCTTTCCAACCTGAAAGGGCTCTCTCAAGAAAATGTATAATCTTCAATAAACAATGCTTAGAACAAATATGGCTAACTCTTGAGTGTATTATGAATGGTTTTTAGAAGTTGAAGGATGTGAATAAATAGCTACCATTAGGCATGGAGTCATAATGAAATTCAATTACATGGAAAATATCTTTCATGGAAACTGAGGCATGTTTACTCTCATCAAAACATAACTTGAACAGTAAACTATATGCATAAAAAAGTTGGAGCATATTTAACAATGAATTCCAAGTGATTACACATAAAGAAAATTGAATGAACATTAAAAAGGTACATAATATAAACACACATAAGAGTACATGAAGAATCTCAGGTCTGAGAGAAGCTTTCTACAACTGTATATTACTAACTAAAAAATATTACAAAAGTAGCATATGGCATAACATCAATCAACCTTTCTAACTCTAAAACTCTCTCATTTATAGAGTGAGGACTCATACAAATGATTTTCCACCTTGCTAGCTTTTAATTCCCACCTCAAAGACCTATTTAAAATAGGATTACATCACTTTGAGACTTCCTAGGGATATTTCTGTTTTGCAGAGTTTGAATACAAAAGGGACACTTATTTCATTAAAAAACTCAAAAAATATATTTAATAACCCTTATCAACTGCAATAAACTAATTTTCTAAGTGTATTGGACTGTTGATGTGTCATCATGCCATGTGGATGCTGAGTTGGACCTCTTCCAAGTCAAATTTTACAAATTTTACACAAATCTGGTTAGTGAAAATTCTGGAAAAAAAAAGCCCCAAATATGAGTCAATAATTTCTAAACCTTGATGGATTTACAGAAACTCAGAGAGGTTTTTTTAGATGGGCTTCTGCTAAAGAAAAACCTCCTTTAGATTTCCAAAATGATTTTTCATTTGGTCAAAAATGGAAGTTTAAGTTGACTGCTAAAACAGTCATGTACAGTAAATTTCAGGAGAGTTCGTAGCATTTTCATTTCACCACACTTTTCATAAACTTTGACATTTATGACTATTGGAGGGCATTCCTTAGATATAATCAGCTAAATACATGCCTCTATCACCCTCTACCATATATTTTTTGAAGGATTTTTAGCTTAAGGAATCCTACAGCGAGTTTGTAGTGAAAACTTAGGTTCAAGACCGAAGTTCGCTACGAACTTGCTTAGTTTGACATATTTTTTGTAATTCTTCCTTTTTTTGCCTAAAAAACACTATTAAAGCTTGTATATGCATGGTATGATAGTATTAGACATAATATGGTCCAAAAATGTGTTTCATTACCATATTTCAACATCATCATCCAGCATAATGATTTTAAGACCCTTTTCTTCAATTCTTCTTGTACCATCTCCATCGAACCAAAATAACATGTTGAGGTGTTAGCCAACTGATACACTGGAGTTAATACCTTGTAAAATTGAATTGATATGGTGATATATCCAATGGTGAGGTGGAAAAAGTGATGTGTTGTTATGCTTGATGATGTATCCAACATGATGAGTTGGCAACTCAATCATATTCTATGATGAGTCTTCTCACTAACCAAAGTCTCCATTGATACACTTTAACCATTCCACATGATTGATGTGCTTCAAAAAGACATTTAATGCTTGAAAAACTTTAAAATTCTCTCTCACTGCAAAAACAGAGGTTTTAGGCAAGTTCGTAGCGAATTTTGATTGTTTTTCACTGATTTCTCTACGAACTTTGGTATTCTTGTCGAATTCACTGTAATGACCATATTTGCTCATGCATGAGATATTTTGGATTTTTCTTATGACAAGAATTTAATGACATGGCATAGGAACACTCTAAGCCTTAGGAATATAGACAAATTCATGAAATTTTATCTATTCTTGTGAATTTATTTGATAAACACACTAGACCTAATGCAAAATGACATCCCTAACCAACCTAATTGTTATTGATGATAAAAAAAGCTCCACTTGGGATGATGTGACCCTGAGGTACAAAAAATAACCTGTAGCTCTAGTGCCTTATCCATTGCGCTGATACCAAAACTACAAACTTATCTTTATTGCGAAACCAAACCACTTATACAAACTGAAAATTGAATAGTGCACGCTTCCAAACTGAAAATTGGATACTGAAACTAACCATGTTGAAAACTAAAATGTTGATTTAGACAACTTATTTATGTAGGGAGCTACTCTAACAACTAAATACCAAACTTTCAATTCAAGCAATATGAATCCTCCAATTTAACCAGTCAAAGAGTTGATCCAACACCTGGGCTTCTTGACTGTTCTTCAGTGGACCATCTATTAGCAACTCATAATAAAAATTGAATCCATAACCTGAACTTATAAATGAAAGAAACTCCACCTTCACTAAGGAATCAAATAGGCTTACCAAAGGATCTTGATAATCATGAAAAAATTCCTCTTTTAATGAAATCATCAAATAAACAATAGGATCCTTGAAAACATAGAAAATTATCATGTCTTGATGATCCAAAGGATAATTTTTATTCATAACTGCAGCTTTTCTCTGTTTTATGTCTTCATTTTCAACATCATTCTTGAGACAAGGCTCTAACTGTTCGTGAAAATCTTCAATGGGAGGAACCATATCATATGCTACATGGATGTTTAGAAATGAATTTGCATGCATTACAATTAGAACTTCATGTATATCATCATGCACAAACAATAATTTTTTGTCATTTAAATCTATAGCGGGACATTTTGGGACAACAACTTGTATATCAAAAACTTGTTGATTATTCTCCATTAATGCTTCCTCGTGACAACCTTTAAGCATACTCAAGTAATCAACCTCCTCCTGATGATAAAAAGAAACATGTTTCACATAAGCTTCTCCTTGCTCCTACCCATTTTCATGGTTCTCAACATTCAAAATTTCAAAAAATGAACAAAGTGAAGAGCCTTGTAACTGACCATCTTTATGTTCCTATTTATCACCTAAAGATTGGGAAAATTGCTGCAAATTTTCACAAATTTCATAGGATATAACTTGGTTGTCAAAGTCTTGATCCATTTCATCTTCAAGCAAAGAAGGCACATATGTTTGTTATAAACCTTCTTGATTATCATGACAAATAACAAGAGAAGAGAAATCATAAAGTGCTTTTAACATATCCTCATACATGCACTCTCCATTATCACCAAGACTTTTAAGATATGGAATGAAAACCTCACAAAAATCACAACAGTCTTTTAACATTGATAAAGAAGAAATGATTTTCTCATAATGTTCTAAGAAATTCCTATGGAAATCTCTTAGAGAGAAGAAGCTTCTCGGTTGCAACCCTTCATACCATGTTCTACCTTCATCCTCTAGGGTGGCCATAAACATTTTCATGAGACGATCCTCAGGAAACTCAACTCGAAACTTATGTACATGCATATGGAATCTAAGAAAGTGAAGAGAAACATATTTTCATCTTTAAATATAGGAAGATAATTCAACCAATTAACTATTGGCATAGGATTTGGAAAAATAGGGATGTGAGACCAACTCATAGGGACATACACGACATTCTTTCTTGCAATAGAACTCATCTTGGAACTTCATCAAGCTACTGATCTTCAAGCAGTGGAGTCACCATGACGTTATGAATTTCTGAATTCTTTAAGAATGGAGTCGCCATGGTATAATGACACCTCAAATGCTTCAGAGCTCCTGCTACCTTCAAGAGTTTAGTATTTCTGTTTGAGCACAAAATTTCGGGAAATTGTATCTTCAGTCTCCCGGCAAACGCACCGAAATTTTATCACCAAACTAAAGCTAATGGGCTGCTCAATGGCCAATTCATAGTAATTGTTTCAAACCACTTTTGGGTGCAACTTAGCCTTTCCAACCTGAGAGGGTTCTCTCAAGAAAATATATAATATTCAATAAACAATGCTTAGAAAAAATATGGCTAACTCTTGATTGTATTATGAATGGTTTTTAGAAGGTGAATTATGTGAATAAATAGCTATCATTGGGCATGGAGTCAAAGAGAAACTCAATTACATGGAAAACATCTTTCATGGAAACTGAGGCATGTGTACTCTCATCAAAACATAACTTGAACAGTAAAATATATGCATAAAGGAAGTTGGAGCATGTTTAACCATGAATTCCAAGTGATTACACATAAATCAAACTGAATGAACATTAAAAAGCCAGATAAGATAAACACACATAAGAGTACATGAAGAATCTCAGGTCTGAGAGAAGCTTTCTACAACTGTATATTACTAACTGAAAAATATTACAAAAGTAACATATCACATAACATCAATCAACCTTTATAACTCTAAAACTCTCTCATTTATAGAGTGAGGACTCATACAAATTATTTTCCATCTTGATATCTTCGAATTCCCACCTTAGAGACCTATTTCAAATAGGATTACATCACTTGGAGACTTCCTAGGGAAATTTATGTTATGCAGAGTTTGAATACAAAAAGGACTATTTTTCATTAAATAACTCAACAAATCTATTTAATAAACCTTATCAACTGCAACCAACTAATTTCATGAGTGCACTGGACTGTTGATGTGTCATCATGCCATGTGGATGCTGGTATGGACCTCTTCCAAGTCGAATTTTACACAATTTTGGTTATTGAAAATTCTGAAAAATAAAAATAAATAAATAAAATAAAATAAATAAATAAAATAGGCCCCAAAGAGAGTGCATAATTTCCTAACACTGATGGATTTGCAGAAACAGAGAGAGGTTTTTATAGATGGGCTTGTGATGAAGAAAAACATCCTTCATATTGCCAAAACGGTTTTTTATTTGGTTAGAAATTGAAGTTGAATTTGACTGCTAAAACAATCATGTACAGGAAATTTCAGGAGAGTTCGTAGCATTTTCATTTCACCACCTTTTGCATAACCTTTGACATTTTTTACTATTGGAGGGTCTTCCTTGGGTCTAATAAGCTAAATACGTGCCTCTATCACCCTCTACCATATATTTTTGAAGGAGTTTTAGCTTAAGGAAACCTACAGTGATTTCGTAGCGAAAACTCAGTTTCAAGCCTGGAGTTCGCTACAAACTTGCCTAGTTTGACAGATTTTTTTTAATTCTTCCTTTTTTCGCCTAAAAAACACTAGTAAAGATTTTATATGCCTGGTATGATAGTATTAGACTTAATATGGTCCAAAAATGTGTTTCCTTACCATATTTCAACATCATCATCTTGCATAATCATTTTAAGACCCTTTTCTTCAATTCTTCTTATACCATCTCCATCGAACCAAAATAACATGCTGAGGTGTCAGCCAACTGATACATAGGAGTTAAGACCTTGTAAACCTAAATTGAGATGGTGATCTATCCAATGGTGAGGTGGAAAAAGTGATGTGTTTTTATGCTTGATGATGTGTCCGACATGATGAGTTGGCAGCCCAATCATCTTCTATGATGAGTGTTCTCACTAACCAAAGTCTCCATTGATACACTTTAACCATTCCAGATGATTGATGTGTTTCAAAAAGGCATTTAATGCTTGAAAAACTTTAAAATTCTCTCTCACTACAAAAACAAAGTTTTTAGGCAAGTTTGTAGCGAATTCTGACTGTTTTACACTGATTTCACTATGAACTTTGATATTCTTGTCAAATTCATTGTAATGACCAGATTTTCTGATGCATGAGATATTTTCGATTTTTCTTATGATAATACTTTAATGAAATGGCATAGGAAAACTTTGCACCTTTAGGACTATAGACAAATTCATGAAATTTTATCTATTCTCATGAATTTATTGGTAAACACACTAGACCTAATGCAAAATGACCTCCCTAACCAACCTAATTGTTATTGATGATAATAGATCCTACAATGTATGTTTCATCCAGAGGACCTTAGTACAACATGTTGCTACTATTATATATTCTGCTTCCATTATGGATAAGCAGACTGAATATTGTTTTTTACTCAACCAAGACACAAGGCATCCACCAAAGTAGAAATCTTCTCCAGTGGTGGTCTCACGACCATTATGCAACCTACCCAATCTGCGTCAGTATACGTGTTAATAACTAATTAATTTTCTTTAGGATACCATAAACCATAATCAATTTTTCCTTTGAGATATATGAAGATTATTTTTACAACAAGAACATGAGATTCTTTTGGTGCTGCTTAAAATCATGCAACCTGTCGAACTGCCTGCATCAGATCCGGTTTAGAAGCTATCACATTTAGTAAACTACCAATATTTGATATGTACAATCTCTGGTCAAATTCCTTGGATTCATCGTCCCTACTTAGTTTGCAACCTGTCACCATGGGAGTGTTAACTGGTTTTCAATCCTCCATTCAAATCTTCCTCAACATGTCTCTAATGTACTTAGATTAGGAGATGAATATTCCGTCTTCTTCCAGATAAATCTGAAGTCCCAAAAGAAATTTTATTCTTGAAGTAAGGACATCTCGAAATCCTTCTACATGTCACTGGGAAACTTCTTGCTCAACTTGTTATCATCACTGCCAAAAATGATATTGTCCACATAGACTTCTATGAGTGTCAAGTTGTCTTCTCGATCTTAATGTATAGGTTGTTGTCGAGACTTCCTCTTTCAAAACCTTGTTTCTAGAAATATTTATCAGAGTGGGTGTGCCATGCTCTCTGGGCTTGATTGAGATCGTATAATTGTTTCTTTAACCTGTGGACATAGTCTTTCTTATTAGTAAGGATAAATCCTTCGGGTTGCTCTATGTAAACTTCTTCTTCCAATTCTCCATTCGGTGAGGATGATTTGGTGTCCATCTGATATAATTTTATCTTTCTTGAGAAATCATATGCCAAGAACATCCAGATGGCTTCCATTCTAGCCATGGGAGTGAACATTTCTTAGAATTCAATACATTCCACATGTGCATAACCTTTACAAACCAATCTGGCTTTATTCTTGGTAAATTTCCCATCCTCATCCATCTTGTTCCTAAATACCCATTTTATGCCTATGACATTTTTGTCCTTCGACCTTGGCACCATTTCCCGTGTGTCATTATTTTCAATCTAATCAAGTTCTTCATTCATGGCCATGACTCAACGTTCATCATTGGTAGCTTCATCAAAACGGTTAGGTTCAAAAGTGGATAGCAAGGCAAAATTTCTCTCTTCTACCACATTTGCTTATTGCCTTCTTTTGTTTCCAATTACTACATCTATGTCTCCAATTATTTGTTTTGACGGAAGATTTTTTGGTACCATTTCGTAGGTTCTTTAGAAGATGCTTAAGATGTTTGTTGATCAATATATGCTTGCTTTTCTGTTGGTTCCTCTATTATTCTTCCAAATGTGCTTCCTTCACCTTCTCTTTTTGATCTTCTGCACCTTGTCTAGTTTGTGTCTTGTAGCCTTCATCGAATGTCACATTAATGCTTTCCACTACTTTGTTGAGTCTAATGTTGTAACACTTGTATGCCTTGCTTTTGGTGGAGTATCCAAAAAATATTCCTTCATCCACTGGAGAATATAACTATCAAATATTTGATTCATCCCTCTTTATGTAACATTTACTTCTGAAGATCTTGAAGTGCTCGAAATTGGTTGGTCTTCCTTTCTATAACTCATCAGGAGTTTTCTCACTGTTACTCCTAAGCATTCCTCTATTCAGAATATGAATTGAAACTTCAAGTGTTTGAACCCAAACTTGTATTGCTTAATTTTGAGTCACTTAACATGGTTCTAGCCATTTCAACTACAATATTGTTTTTCCTTTCCACGACTCCATTTTGTTAAGGTATCCTAGTTTCTGAGAACTATCTTTTTATGCCATGTTTTTCACAATAGAGCTTAAATTCTTTGGATGTAAAATCATACTAGTTTCATTTTCAACCATTTATTTGTATACCTTGAAATGCTCAAAAGCTTCTGATTTCTTGTTAATGCAACTAATAGTTTTCATTTGAGTGTAATCATCAGTGAACAATATGAATTATAACTAACCTTTCAACCCTTTGTTTCTCATGGGTGCACATGAGTCGGTGTGCACTAGCTCCAATGGCTCTGAGGTAGTATTTTCCTTAGTCTTAAATTAAACCCCGGTCTATTTTCCATGCCAACAATGTTTGCATATGGCATTTGTTGGCTTTGTGATTTCAAGCATTTCTTTGACTCCTTCCTTCTTGTTGACGTTGAAAAGGTTGTTAAAGTGAATGTGACCCATTCTTTTGTGCCACAACAAAATTTAATCTTCCTTTCCTACGCAACATGTTTCCTTTCTAATTTCATCTATATAATATTAGTTATTATGTCCTCGAGATGATATAGTCACCCACTTTACTTGTCTCTTTATTTCTTGTTTCACGCCTTTTGGAGTTGAAAAGAACTGTGTTCCCCTAGTTACACATCTTACTCATGCTCAAAAAAATGTGATTCAAATTCTCAATAAGAAGGGATTTTCTACCTAGGAACTGTTAACTCCAAGCTTAACTGTGCCTTTTCCTGAATTGAACATGATTGTTGCTTCCCGATGGATTCCTTAACAACTCCGACATAAATTTTATGTTCATCCTCCTTCCATGCCACGTAGCTTGATCCCTTAACAAAGTTTGTATTATATCCTAGCTCGACTTTGTCATCACATGACCTTTGATTTTGTATGATCTCTTCTAGTATATTTGAGTTGTTCATAAAGCTATGTTAAACATTTTGCTTCTCATCTTTCTTTTGAAGGGAGCATGGAAAATTTTAGGGGCTAATATTCGCAGGTGGGCTAATTTTCCATGGATTTTCCGAAAAAAAGATTCGCCAGTTTCCATTTTTTTATAAAAATGATTCGCCCAAATTTTACAATATAAAATTATTTTACCTTAAAAATCGCCAACATTATATAGACAATATATATAATATCATTATAAATTTTAATAATTTTACAAATACATCAATAAAAATTTTATACTTTTCATATTAGGGACTAGTGAGATTCGCCAATTTTTTAAACTTCAAAATAATTTTCAATCCTTAAAATTTTCCCTGGAAGGGAGACTATTTTTTCTTCCAGTTTTTATCTGATCTTGGAACTTTCTTCTAATTCTTCATTGAGTGTTTCTTAAATCTTCTTTGCTTCTTCTAATTGTGTTTTTAGACCGATAATGATATTTTCGGAGTCCTTAGATCGTTATTTTAATATAATCAATTCCTTTTGCAATTTCTTGATATTTTTCCATTGTGCCTTCAAATCATGAAGAGTGCTTATCAATTCGCCTTTCAGGTCAAATTATCCTTCCACATTTTCTCCATCTTAAGAAACATCTTTATTTTCAAATGCCATAAACAATACTTGTTCTGAATCATTGTCGCTATCACTATCACTGTTAGATATAGAAATGTCTTCCTTAGAGTAGAAGATTTTCTTAGGCACTTTCTTTTTTCCTTGTTTCTTGTTCCCTTTTATATTTTTCTTCTTCTTGGGAGCTTCATCTTCTTCATCATTGTCAAATTGTTTTGCACAGGGGATTTTTGAAGAAAAATGACCATTTCTTCCACAACTAAAACATTTTAGAGGGATCTTACCTTTGTACTTATCGGTTCCTCTCTTGAGTTTCCTTGCAAGGTTGGCTACTTCTTGATTTGAGTCCTTTCTATTACTTTGACTGGGCTTCTGTTTTGAATCATGCTTGTCTTATTTGAGGCCTCGAATGCTACTTCACTTGTAGATGGCTCTTCCTGTTCAATCCTCATTTCATAAGATGTAATAATCTCGTGTATATTTTCCATGCTAAGTTTGTCCAAGTCTAATATATCTTCTAGGACAAATACTTTAGGATTAAATCTTGTTGGAAGAGATCTTAGAACCTTTCACACAATAAATTTTTTATTTGCTCGTTCTCTGATTCCTTCTAAGGCATTTTTTACTTCATCCACTTGATGAAAATAAACTTCAATATTCTCATCTTCTCTCATCTTAAGTTGCTCAAATTGTGCTATGAAAATTTGAAGTTTTGCTTCTTTGACCTTTCAGTCTCCTTGAAATATGTTTTGAAGCTTGACCCTAATTTCCTTGACTATTTTACAACCCAACACCTTAACATGGACAAATTCAGAGAGTCCAATTGATCCAGGTTGATATTTGTGGCCACCCACCTATTCCATTTGGACCCGCACTATTGGTTCTTTCAGTTTTTCACTTTCAAGACAACTTACTATTTTTAGCATGTTTTCGGGTACTAAACTTTCGGAGCCGTTTTGGGGCCCCAATGATCCAGGTGGATATTGGTGGCCACCCACCTATTCCATTTTAACCCCCACCATCATTTCTTTCACTTTTTTAGTTTCATCGCAACTTATTATTTTTAGCATTTTTTCGGGTCCTGAACTTTCTAAGTTGTTTTGAAGCCCTAAACGACGTTTTTTGGAAAATTTGGGAGCAACATGGGTACATGGACCGATGTTTCTCACTCGAAAGTTGTAGTCTCAGGATAGATATTTCTAACGAGGTATGGTGTGCGTCAAACGAAGATCGTATGCCAAAATTACGTCCCCGGGAATTTGAAACACCAATTTACCCAACAAGGGACCATAGTTTTGGCGCTTCATCTCCTAGGGTTAGGTTTTTGGATGTTTAGGGTTTTCCATTGTTTCTCAATAATAAATAGGCCCTCGAGCCTCGTTGTAACACAGTTCAGAGGCCTGTAGCCTCCACATATCTTCTCATAGATACGCTACTAGCACCCTAGCTAGTTTATTTCCATTATGTCTATAAGCATATATGAAATGAAAGATCATTTCCACTGCATCTCTGTGTTTATGTTTATTTCTATGTATTATTGTGTTCCTTCATAAATCTGGACTACCACTCATAATGGAATTCTTGAATTTGGGATCATTCTCGATAAGTTTCTTACCTTTTTCATCTATTGGAGGAGAGGATGGTGTAGTGTAACCATTTTCAACATGTCCCAAATATCATATTCTTGTGAAAGTATATATACCTGCATCCTTGCACTCCATAATGCATAGTTTTTCCTGTTGAACATAGTAACTCCATTTTTGGTGTACTCTATGATCTCCCTTCAATTCTTAGATTGATTGTACAAGGACATTCTTTGATTCCAATTGTTAGAAATAATCAGAGGGGATGAATCAATATTTCACTTACAAATATTTATTTTTTATATTAAAAACATTATTTAAAACCATAAATCAATAATGCATATAACCAAAGACAATAGACACGGAAATTTTATGTGGAAACACTTTTGGGAGAAAAACCATCGAACACTTCTCTAATAATTTTGTGAGTACGTCAATGCTTTAATTCCAACTGAAAGGGAAGCCCCACATCCCTAGTACTCTATAAAAACATTCAATTTTCCAACTCCAACTGGAAGGATGCTCCAATGCCTTCAATTTATTAGTTGCTAATGATAAGATGCTCCAACACCCTTGCAAGCTCCAACTTTCCCTAACACTACCCTAACACCCTGGAAATGATAATGGATTTGAAAATTGTTGTGGGCTCTCGTACCAATGACAACGAACAAGTAATAACCCCTCCCACATTTACCCACTTTTACAAGCTCTCAAGGGTAAACATGAGTTGAGTGCTACACTGACATGACCCAACCTCCAAGTTCTAGTTATGGAAGTTGGGCCTACTACTGAAAGCTTATTGTCATCCCTCAGGGACTACAAATCACTCAGGAGCCTAACAACCACCCCAGGTGATCAATCCCTAAGATGGAACTATTTTTCACTTGCTTAAATCCACAAATGCACCCTTTTTACCTCATACATGCGTTTATGATGCCCCAACTGCACCCACAAGCCTGTCTATCAGCCGTTATGACCCAAAAATCCTCAATTTTGTGCTTGCAGTTGCGAGATCCATGCCACTTTCTTAGGATAACCTCCATACCACTGCCCAGAATTTCTTATAACTTTCCATAATTACAACTAAGGTGATAAAAATTCAAACCATTTAAAACTTGAACGAGACCTTAAACCAAAACATGCCTAGTACATGATATAAATTTTGTCAAACGTATGGTAAACATGAAAGCTACAAGTCATGAATACATATCTGATCATAAACTTCTGAACTTCATCTTAGAATCACCAAGAAGGCTCAATTCCCTCTCAAGCTAGAAGCAACAACGCTGGTTATCCCATGCATTCATCAATAATTAAATAACTTATCAAATCATGAACAAGATCCATAACTAACACACATCATAGAACCATGCATATAACCATAATAGAAACCATAAATAATCAGCCATAAAAACAACATAATTACCAGTACATGTGCTCATTAACCACATTAGGAAAATGTCTCATATTGACATATGAAACATCCAACTAAGTCAGTGACTTCCACATACCACCTGACCATAGATTGAGTTGAACCAAATATTTCTTTCATCCAATCACCTCTGTGCCATATTCAAAGCATGAATTTAGGATCTCATGGGATAAACCAAGACATAACCAAATAGGGAATTCAGAGGTTAAACTTCCTCCACCCTTAAGCTATCGTGCTCTCACCTAAACCAGTCTCGAGATCACAAAACCAAACCAAGCTTGGATGCCTCAAAATTCCTTCACCATACCCAAAAGGAATTTTGATGTCTCAACCCACTTGTCAACGGCTTCCCCGATAATACCATATCCACCCCCTACCCTACAGATTTTCCTCAGACCACCTCTCCCAAATCCAAAATATTTTGACAATACAAATCTCAACCAAGAATGAATCCCATCACGCCATGGCTATTTAGGAAATGAAAAGGCAAGGTTGAAACCACATTCAATCCAGGAAAAAACCCATGCCAATGACAAAAAATGAAACAAATAAACAAATTCATGTACCATGCATTCACATCCCAACAAGAAAATCACACATGCAACCTGTTACCTGCAAAATATTCCTGTTGAAGTTGTTGATCCAACCCTCCCCTTGTGCTACCTTATTTTCCTTTTCTTGCCTTTCACCAAACCCAAGTGAATGCTAGAGTGCTCCAAGAATGCTCTAAGTGTGCTAGAGTGTATGAGATCCAAAAGCTATACTGATAAAAGTTTTGAATTGTTTCTTTAATGCTTGTTTATCATTGATCTCTCCTTTTTTCTTCATTTTCCTCTAATTTCCCTTGCATGCATATTTGTGTCTCTTCATCTCCATTTTCTCCTATTTTCCTTTATTTTAATAATTAAATGTTAATTATTGCCTCTTTTCCTTTTCCAATTTCCATAACCATTAATAAACCACAAGTGACTCCCACTATGGTGTTTGCCCACCATTCAACTTGGAATATGTGTCCCATTACCTTGGTCTTATGGTTTTTTTTTCCTTTAATGTCCTTTATTACATGAAACTTCAACCCGAGGATGTTACCAACCCGTCCCCCTTTTGGTAACACTGTCCTCGAAGTTCTATGACACCTATGACCAAAAAACTATTGAAAACAAAACATACTGCCCATGGAGATTTATAACATAGCTCATTGCAGTATTTACAATGGCATCCTATTGAAAACAAAATAAACATACCAATTATTAGATGTTTATTACACAGTTGATTATGGAATTTACAACAACAACCATATATATATATATATATATGAAAAACTCATTTTCTTTAACCAATAAATAGTGAAGGATACAATGACCGCATTTGATCAACCATCTCCCAGGTAGCTTCATCAAGCCCAAAGTGCTTCCATTATAGTTTAAATTTCTCTATTTCTTGGTTCCGAAGCATGAGATGTTTATGTTGCATAATGAATTGTGGCTCTGGCTGGAACTCTCCCTTTGCTTCCACCTACAATACAGACTCAATCACATGAAAAACATCCTGCACATATATCTTAATCAATGAAACATTGAAAAAATCATGGAATTTCACTATTGGAGGTAGTGCAAGTCTATATGCCATTGGTTCAATCCTCTCAAATATTCAAAAGGCCCACAATACTAAGGTGGTAGCTTGGTACATGACCCAATCCTCAAGGAACTCCTCTTGGGTCTAATGTGTAATTAAAATTTTTCCCCATCCTGAAACTCCTTCAATGCCCTATGTTGATCCGCATCACTCTTCTGCCTGTCCTGTGATGCCTTCAAATTCCTTTTGATAACTTGCATCTCCTGCTCCATCTCAACCAACATATTTGGTTCGATCAATACCTTGTTCACTGGATCACTCCAATTGATAGGAGTATTACGACTCTTCTCATAATGAGCCTCAAATGGACTCACCCTCAAGGATTCCTGACACCCATTATTATATGAAAACTATACCAGTGGAAGATACTCTTCCCACTTCTTTTTATGATGCATGACATACACCCTTAACATGTCCTAAAGAATCCTATTAACCCTTTCTGTCTATCCATCTGTCTGTAGATGATAAGTTGTAGTAAAGGCTAAGTCTGTCCCAAATCCTGCAAACAAATCCTTCCAAAACCTGGAAGTCAACTTGGCATCTTTGTCTGATATGATATTCTTTGGAACACCATGCAACATCACTATCTCCTTGATGAAGATCTAAGCTACCTCACTTGCTGAATTTGTAGAATTCATTGCAATGAAGTGAGCCACCTTGCTCAACCTGTCAACCATAACCATGATGGAGTCATGATGCTTTGATGTCCTTGGAAAAATTGTAATGAAGTCCATGAAAATGACCTCCCATTTCCATTCTGGAATCATAATACGTTGTAATAGACCAACTGAGTGCTTACACTGATCTTTCACCTCTTGAAAGTCCAAACATCTTGCAACAAATGTGACCACTTCCCTCTTCAAGTTTGGACAATAATAGATTATCTTAACAACTATCAAAGTCTTATGATATCCCAGGTGACCTGAATATTACTTTACATGTAAATTCCTCAATATGAGATTCTTTGAATCAAAACTATCTAGCACATGAATCTTCTTCATGACTCTGACCAAGCCATCTGTCGTGAGGTGTAACTCCTCATCCCCATCACCTTCAACATGTTTCCACAATATTTGCTTCAACAACTGATACCTATCATAATGCTACCCTACATGCAATATTTTTTCCTATAAATATATCCCATATGAACTCAAAACTGAAATATGGTGTACTTGCGCTCTCCTATTGAGAGCATCCACAACTCGGTTCTCATTTTCCTTGATGCATCTAATCTCAAATTCAAACTCACCGAGGATAGATAACCATACAGCTTGCCCAAAATTCATATTAGGTTGGTTAAACAAGTACCGCAGTCCACTATGGTCACTCAGTAGAACAAACCTCCTGCATGTTATCACTCTCTCCAACTTCCCAAGGCTGATAGCAAGATTGGAGAAAGGTAGCCATAGACAAAACTTTAGGTCAGGTAGATAGCCCTACCGGACCAAAGAGGGCTCTCTCTTTGTCACTTTAAGCAGTCAAATGAATGTTTTAGTATCATATGATTTTAGGCTAGATATGTAAGCTTAATAAATAGATTTTGTTTGAGGTTTTGAATGCTGGATAGAAAATCCAGTGAATGGATTGTGTATAAGGTTTTGAGGTCTAAACTTCAAGGTGAACCTACAAAGAATGTGTGAGGAAAGATAGGTAGTTTTAAAGCATATTAAGCATTCATTGAGTATAGGATGAAAATGGAGGAGAGTTTGAATGAGCATTGAGGTAAATTCATTCATTTTAGAATCAAATAAACATAATATGATGAATCTTGTCTAAAACAGAGTATGCATAAACATGAATTATGCTCTCAAACTTACAAGATAAACATATATGAATAATAAGACATGGTATTAACAAAAAAAATGATAAACATACATGAGAAAAAAATATGCTCCAAAGCATACCATAAGTATCTCAACACAATTCCTGCAAATATGTCTCTGATTTCATTCCACAAGTTGATTACAAGAGCTCCACTACAATATAAGACTATCCAACCCAAAAAAAGACAAAAGAGAGTCTACTTATAGAAAATACAGACTGTGACACCTCATCAAGTCGAAATCCCATCCAAAATGGATCATAAATGCAAAATATGAGTCATTTCCTAATTTCTAGGGAGGTTAGAAACCATTCCCTGAATTTTAGCTATAAACTAGGAGTGTTTGTTCCTTACATTAATTACAAATTACTTCATGATAGGAAGCCAAAAAGAACCCAATAACTCTAATGACAACTCATAGGACAACATTGCCTCGAATTTGTGACCATTTCTGAGATTGACAGTGTCATGAGGAATCCAATGTTGATTTGTGACAATTCTGACTCGAGATTATAAAAAAAAAAAACAATTTGCAGAAGCTTAATAGAACTTTGGAGGAACTTTTGGGGAAATTTTAAGAGTCCAAATCCACTTCTGAAAGAACGGTCAACTAGCACTATTTTTCTAGTTTGCATAACATCTTGAATTTTGCAAAATGGACCACGGGAAGGCCTTCAAAAATTCGTTCTCCCAGGGTTACTCCAAAAGCTTAACAGAGTGTTCCATAAGTGTAACAAAGCCCTTTGAGAGGGGTTTTCGAGGTCTTCCCAGAGGCGTTTTGGTCTGCAAGTGGTATGTTTGGAAATATTTGGATGCCTGCTACAGGATTTAAGTCACTAAGCACTGCAAAACCCTGTTCCAAACCCTTGAAAAGTTTATTTTAAGACAACTTATCCAGAATTGAAGAAAATGACCCAGAGCAAGTTTATTTTTGGCATTTCTCTCAAAAAATAACACATGTGCATAAACTTAAGGATTTTTTTGTTATTTTACCTATTATTGACAAAAACCTCTTTCACTTTTGTAAAATTCATCTCCATTACTTCAAAAATTGATTTTCAATCCAAACTGTCCTTGTTTGCTTGGGGGGTCCTATCCTAGATTCAGAATTGAGATTAACCAACAAAACCCTCTTACTACTGGCCCTTTCGGAAGTGACCTACTTGCGCAAGTCAAAGTCTCACCCGAAGCAGTATGGGGGGGCGCTGGAACCAGGTTTCCACACCCTAAGAGAGGTTTGATTGATGTGGGTGCCTTAAGATCCCAGTTAACCATAAACAAACATTTGCAACAGTAGCCCTAACCAGTAAACCCTTTCAGACATATTTACATAAAATATGCAGAATGTATTACACAAGTTAACACAATGACTATAAATCCAGTAATAACCCTTAACACATAACATCATAGCCTTATACCGTCAGATCCATCCATTAAGCATTCATATAACCCCAAACACAGTTGTGCAGGAGATCTATTCGCAAACAGTACAAAAATCGAAAATAAGATGCAGAAAAATTCATAACATAAACTACCCGTGCACACAGCCAACAGGGTCTACACACAACAGGATTAAGGTCTCCGCGCACATAGCCAGTAGGAGCCTTGTTATCTAGACAATCCGCACAAAATATCACCAAGTTTCCAGGTTTTAACATTTACATTCTGACTTATCAAAAGTTGACTTCTTTAGACTCGATCTAGCCATCTATTTATAATATTAGCCCGCGCTACTCTACGGTCCTCAAAATGTGGTTTGCAGCCCCTTTATCTACCCTTTGACCCATTACAATTCATGAGGGGTTTTGACCTGCCCCAAAACCCCTGCGCACAATTAATTTATTACAAAATATAGAAAAAATGGTCGGACTTAGGGGACCCCGCTCCAACAGGGCCCCAATGCAATCTTTTGACTCATCCCCAAATCAAGGTCCTAGGAGAGCTTCATGGCCTCAACTTCCCATGTCTTCATATGATCTGTGACTATTTTCTTTTAGCGGCGGAGCTCCTCCACCTCGTCTCGCAGCGCCTGGCTGGTCTAAAGGCATGCAATTCTCTGAGCAGGGATGAATGTAGGAAAAGCCTCCTGAAATTCGTTGAACTCCTGCTCCTTCGCACGTAGCTCCTGGTTAATTTTCTTGACTAATGGAACTGTATGCACAGAGGTCCATAGTCCCAAGGCTTTCTCTAAGAGTGTTGAACACTTTTCAATATCTGTGAAGATGCTGGTGAGTGTTATCTTTACTAGCGTGGCCCGTTGTGCACGAACCTCCTGAGGGGTCTCAGGTTGCAGCTTCGCCTGCAATGCCATAATATGTTGCTCAAAATCTTCTTTCACCGACTGAATTTCGGACCTAGAAGCTTTGAGGGCTGCAAATAGGCTCTCAATTTTAGCTTGCAGCATTTCCGAGGCTAGGATATCTATGTCTGGGATCTCACCACATAGCCTGTCGATGAAGCTTTCTAGCTCTGCGCGCTGAGCTATGGCTGCTTGTTGCACTGTCTAAGCCTGAGTAGACTCTGTCTTCTTTGTTGTTGCAATATTCTCAACCTCACTGATTTGTTGTTGTCTGTGAGTGCCTCTACTCTAAAGCTCTACTGATATGAATAGGTGTAGCGCACGGAGCTGCAAACTTCGCAGCTTCGCAAGGTCGATGCCGACCTCGGGGTAGGTTAAGAACTATGCGCACAATTTTTCTTGCCCCATTGACACAGCTGCACCCAGGAAGGGGCAGATTTTGCTTCTTGTCATTGCGACGATCTAAGTAGATGGCAGGATTTCTTGCACCGACCTTGCTTGATCCACGCTCGCTTGCAATGTATCAGTTTTAAGCTATAAGACCTGCAAACTCGAATGTAAATCTTCCACCGCAACCTTATATTGGGTCTCCATAATGTTCCAACGGTCCTTTAATGTTGAAGCGACTGCATCTGCAATTTTTTCGAGGTTCTCCTCTGTTAGAGTAACCTCTTCCCCACCTCCTACCTTGGACCCTTTCCTCTTCTTTCACGACCCTTTATATGTTTCTCCTTCATGCTTGGTGCCGCGCAGAGATTTAGTGCCATCTCCATCGGACCTGTCGAATCCGCTGAGGTCCACCTCCTCGTGGTCACCCCCTCATTCTTTATATTTTTCTTTTTCTACCTCTCGACCGTTTTCTAATTCAGCGCTAGTATATTTTCCGCCTATCTCTATGCATGGCTCTGTTGTATATTTTGGAGATGTATCTTTTAGATCTGTATCTTTCTCGGATGTGGACAATATAGTGGCCTTTGTGGAGCCAAGCTCCGATCTTCCATGCATTTGGCCATGTTGCAACGACATGGTCAACTTCCGCCTCCGTTACCATATACGGTAAGGTGTACCAGTTTGACTCCTTGTGTGCCTTGATCATGACATTGTGCATGGTCACCTGAAAGTCTACAACACTTTTGTATTCCTCATGCACTGTCGGTGGGAGTCTTGGTCTGGAGTGGATATCTTGCGTCGGCGCGCCTTCAAAAAGTACCCAGAATATTTTGTTTTCTTCGACTCGACAGGCGTTTGATGAGTCCCATAAATTCGCATAGCGAGCCTCTCGCATATTCTTGGCTCAATTTTAGGAAGGAATGCATCAACTGGGTTCTCCCATGCCACCAGCACAATCATAAATAATAGCCACGAGTAGCAGAATTGCTTCCCCAGTTCCTGTGCCTCGCACACATTCTCCAAAATCTCCTCACATAAAAACTGTGACTAGTTGTACAGCATGCCCTTTTCACATTGCCCCACCAAGGCAATGATGTGCGCGGGGACCAATTTCGGTTGGCACTTCCGCATAATATTACAACTGAGGACGAGGGTGCCCATGCACACCACCGAGTCAGTGACGGTCTGGACCATAAAGCCCCACTCATCCCATCCCACCTTGTACTTATCCTTCACCTCTGTTGCTAATTTCGATTTGTTGCTCTTCCCAAATCCCTTCATCGGGTGAGGCCCCTTATTGGGCAGTTCGGTGATCCGATGGATTAGCACAACATCGATAGGAATTCTCCGTTGAATCCATAGGGTTCCCTCATGGACCAAGGCCAATAATTGGCGCATGTAAATTTCGTTGATGGGGTACCTTCCAAAATATGGAATCCTCAACGATTGAGGATCCCTGCATTGTGCAGCCCACGCACCCAGGGTATCGGCTCCACCTTTAGCACATCGTCATACAATACCCATTCCAAGTAATTTTTTGGTGCAAGCTTTGGGAACGTTGCTTCATTTTCGAGATCATAATTTTCAAACTTTATCTGAGGGATCTTTCCGAACATTTCTCCAACTAGAGGGACATCCTGAGGAATCAAAATCATCTGTAGATACTCTTGCACAGTGTCGATGTTTTGTGGCTTGTGCATAGAGGGCTTCCACGGCTTACATAGGGTAGCCGCCATGAGATGAGTTCTATGAACATTGCTTCTTGTCTAGCACTCATCGGTCACTTTGATGGATCACCGATGGGGGATCGCTCTTTATAGGCTTGCCTTGGGGACATGAAATTTCGCGGAGAGGTGTGTGGCTTAGAAGTAGCCCACTTCGACATCTTTCCCTCGCCCTTCTCTTTTGCAGGAGTGGACACTACTTCTTCGACTTCTGGAATGACTTCTTTAACATCATCGGACCCCATATCTATTGAGTCCATAAGGGGTGCAGAATGCTCCTTCGCGGGGTTGGAGGCAGTCATTCTCACACGGAATATGAACTCGGGGTTACTAATGTCAGAAGGAGATTCACGGACAGACATACAAAACTTACAAACAACAGGATGACAAAGATTACAAACAATCACATAGCGCCAAATATTCAAATAGCAAAGGAACCAATTGAGACCCGCGCCCACCTTTTTATAAGCCACCCATGGTAAAAACGATCATATTATCATTAATTTCCACTTACCTTCAAGAAAATGGTAAAAATCCTCCAAGATCGGCTCATTAAATGCGATAAATCCACTCCATCCAATGGTAATTTCACTTTTTCATCCAATTGCATTGTTCCAACGGCTAGTTTCCTTACCTGCGCTTCTATTGCACCTACCTGCGCCCTCCCTTTATGCACGCAGACCCTTTGATTCCGATGCTCTGGACATATAGCCATTTTTTTAGCACCAGTTTGTCTCTATATGGCTTTAGGTGGCTTCCATTGAAGTACCTAGGAAGGTTCTCTCCACGCAGCGTGGACAAGCACACCGCACCACCGTCAATGATCTCCTTCAAAACATATGGCCCCAACCAATGCTTTCTGAACTTCCCTGGATGGTGCTCAAACTGAATATCATATAGCAAGACCAAGTCTTCCTCCTTGAACACCTTCTTCCTGATGTGCCTGTCATGCCAGGATTTTTCGCGTGCCTTCTGCACTTGCTGGTGGAAGTTAGCAATAAACCAGTCTTCTTCTAAGGCAAAGAGTTGTGCTAACTATTCCTCCATAATGTCGGGCTCGGCCATATTAGTGAAATTCATGATGTGCAGGCTTGGGACAATATACTCCATTGGCATGATGGCTTCCTGCCCATAGACCATCCTAAAAGGTGTTTTTCCCGCCAAATTTTTGCATGCTGTCCTGTAAGCCCATAGCATAGAAGGGATGCACATGTCCCAATCGTCTCGGTTGGAATTACAGATCTTTGTGAGCGCGTGCTCTAGAATCTTGTTGAAAGCTTCTACTGCACCATTTTCTTGTGGGTGATAAGGGGTAATCTTCTTGTGATGGATCTGGAATTCCTTTGTCAAAGCTTCAATTGTTTCGTTAAGAAAATGCATACCTCTATCACTCATCAAAACCTTCGGGCACCCAAACCTAGTCAAAATGTGCTCAAAGATGAAGTGCACAGTAGTATCTGCAGTACAGTCCTTAACCACCTTTTCCTCTTCCCACCTGGTTACGTAATTATTTGCAGTAATGATATAACGTGCTCTAGTATTCTTTCCAGGAGGGTTGATTGGTCCAACAAAATCTATATCCCATTTATCAAATGCCTGCAAGGCAATCTGCGGTTGCAGGGGAATTTCATCTCTATGTGAGGGCTTTCTAGTTCTCTAACATGCATGACAGGCCCGACAGTACGCCTGTGCATCACTGTGCAGTGTGGGCCACCATAACCCAGCATGCAACACCTTCTGCGTGGTGGCTTTCCCAGCATAGTGGCCTCCTGCCACTCCTCCATGAGCCTCAACCAAGATATCTTGTCTATCATGTTCCAACACATATCTCCTTAAGACTTCCTTTGCTCCTAATTTATACAACTGACCTACAATCAAGGTGAAATCAGTTGTGCGCACAACCAACTCCTTCTTTTGCTGGACTGAATATTATGCAGGTGTTGTTCACGTGGTCAGAAGATGAATAATGTCAGCAAAGTGCTCATCGACTAACTTGATTGTGAATAGTTGCGCATCAGGTAACTCTTCCTCTAGACTGGTTGGTTCTTCTCCATTCTCAATTCGTGACAAATGATCAGGCCTAACATTCAATCTTCCTGGCTTCACAATAATCTCAAAGTCATAGACCTAAAAAAGAAACAACCATCGGCACATCTACCCCCCCCCCAACATAGATTTAATGACCAAGAAATATTAAGTCATTATATATCAATCTCGAGTACCTCGGTGTAACTCAACTTCTAGATACAAGGTAGTAGGTATCGGTCCCAATGAGTGGACAAACCTATGAACCCATTCATTCCATGTCTTTTCATCCTATACCTCCATCCACATGGCCAGATGCTTGCACAGATCTCCCCGACCATAGAATAATTCAATTTGTGGAGTGACTGGAGGTTCAAAGCACAACATCATTATTTTTCGACATTCCTCCCAGTCCTGGAAAGTTCCATTGTGCGTCTCCCACCACCACGCTGGAGTTGCGCACATAGCCAAATCAAGCGCCCAGAACCTTCGCTCTTTTGGGAGAAATTTTTCCAATGCTTCCAAAAGTTATTTGACACTACCAGAACCATCAAAGTAGGGTATTTCTCTTACCTCATAGGAGATGCGCCAAAATTTTTTGTGATTTTGAGGCAGCGTAGTGTAGGGAAATCGTGTAACCAGTTCTTATAATTCTCCATTTCGCCATCAAAATCGAAAAAACGAGAGCTATCCTTCTCCCAATTCAACATGTCATCCATTGTAGGGTTGATCCAGTATTTGTCCCACGTAGTCAGCTTGTAGATATGGTCAACATCATGCCCTTCATGCACTGGTTCTGTATATCGTTCTCCTTCTGCTGGATCTAGTGGGACTATCACCCACGTACCATTATTCTCAAAAATCATACTTCTATGCTTTAGATTGATGGTGCCTCCCATATCAATGGCCCAATCCAATCCTAACAGCACAAGGTAGGGGTCTGCATCATCCACAATTTGTATAACCTCAAAATCAACGCATACCTTTACTCCAACAATTTCTACTACAACTTGCGGAAGCCTGCCAAGTGGAATGATCTTTTGTTGATTGACCATGCGCAGCTGAATGGTGGACCATTCCAACTTTGGCTCTCCCATCTTCTGCCAAGTTTTCTTAGGTAAGACATTTGCATCTGACATTAGATCCAAGATGACCTGGTCCATCTCATAATCTCCAATCTGCGCAGTCATGCGCATCGCCCTACTAGTTCTCTTCTTTTGTTTATAAACCTTGTTCACAGCCTTGGTTTCTGTCTATGGCACCTCTTTTTCTACGCAGTTGTCTATCAGGACCTTGAGATTATCTACTTCCTTTTGATTGTGCAGTAACTTAATGCAAGCTTGTAAGAATGGTTTAACTTTGTCAACGGATTTTGGTTCCATGGGAGTTCTTGAGGTGGATGCTCTTGCATCATCAAAATCCTTTCTGGCTTCAATGAAAATCTAGTTTTCTTTCTATAGGTTGAGGCTTTCTTTCTTGTCAACCGCCTTTCTGATCAGTGGTTTTGCGGAAACCTTTTCCTTAGTTCCTCTAGTGGCAATACCACTACATGTAATTGCATTTACACTTGGCCCATCGTCGCGCAGTTGAGCCTTAACCATATGTATGTTTTGTGTTGGCGTCTAATTCTTTATTGTTGGGTATGTGTTACATTCTTTCCATGACTAGTCTTATGCTCTAGGCGGACCCACCCATGGTTTTGTGCATGGTTTTGCACATGGTTTTGGGGGACGATGGTTTTCTAACCCTGGTATTTTGTAGATCCGGTCAAGGAAACTACAGTTATGTTCTAATCCAGGGTAGAATGGATTGGGGTTTATGTATGCTTCAGCATGTATATATATGTGTTGTAACACTAAAAGGAATATAATGAAAAATCAAGCTAGTAGTCCTAATTTGGGATCCAGGGGAAAATCTCTGTGTATATCTGTTTTATGTTTTTATGTTATTGCTATTGTTTATTTTCTGTTTTAAGATCCGTTTGCAGATAATTTCTGTTCAGGGTTAAAACCTACATTTTCATGCATTTTAGCTATTAACACAGGACAATCTTCAATTACATGATCAAATTGTGAACAATACCTGCAGGATTATTGCGTAGGGTTCAGGCAGTCTCGTGCATAGTGTCCAACGTCTCCACAGTTGTAACAAATTAAATGCCTTCTCCCTCGACTTGCGCCTCCGCCTCTCCCCTCTCCCCATCCTCTTGCTGGGGATCCTCCTCGTTTGAAGGTAGATGCTAGCGATGAAGGGTCAGCCTGCACTCTGTAAAGGTTTTCTCTATCGATCATCAAGTCATATGTTCGGAAGTTGTGCTCATCATGACCCACCGAAGAGCAGAATCTGCACTATTGTTGCTTCATTTCTGGGACAGGGGCTCCTAACTGCGGGCAGTGGTATGTATCATGTCGCCTGGCTACCAGAAAATTGGCGCACCACAGTGTGGGGGTACTAGGCCCAGCAACATCCTCGAGCGCAGCGGACTCAGTCCGCCCAGCTTGCATATAATCCGACAGCAGAGGGCACTAATCTTTGGTGTGGCCACATACCCTGCAGCATATGCACTAGACATCTGCGCTAGCTTCTTTACCTTGGTCCCTTTGTAAATTCTGAATTTCTAAGTGCATAGCTTCTAATTGGTTCTGAATCTTTAGCACTCCAAATTGAGCATCATTCATCGGCGCAGCTTCTAACTTCATAGAAATTTCCAGGGCTTCTTCATGCGAGTCAATCTAATGCTGACCCATGGGCTCGCATAGATGTGGCAATAGCATGGGGATGAACCATTAATTATGTTGCTTGTCATCGTAAGAAAATCCTCCGTCGTTGATGACTTGCTTTATCGCTGGTCAACTTCCCAAATTGATTTTGTAGGCCCTTACTTAATATCTTTCAGTTCTACTAAGCATTGAGAATAATATTTTGGCTTCCAGAACTGCTGCTTCAGGGCATCCTTGATCTCCTGCACTGTGGGATCTGCATGTTGAGTAATGTATCCCATGAACCAATCTAAATCACGATCTTCAAAGGCCATAGCTAGTTGCGCTCTTTTAAAAGCATCAGTATTGACATTCTGCGCAGTCCACACCGCATTCACCACAAACCAAAATCGGTCCATATCCTCATCCCCCGCATCCTTAAAGGTGGGTAACTTCATATGCACATCCATATCATCCACAGGTGGGGGTGGTGGTGGGGTATTAGGATTCTTACCCCTGCACGAATTTGATGGCGACATAGCGGGAGGGCTAGTTTCGATGTGTGCAGCCTCACTTCCGTTTACATCAGGGTAATTTCTTAGAGGGTTGTATACATATATATCCCCTCTCTAATTAATCCTATAGTATTTACCGCTGCACGTCGTGCTTTTTCTATGATCAAGGGTCATTCACTCGGTGTGCCTACACAAAATACCCTTTTCACACAATAGCATCTTAATCAACAGAGGCAAAGTTTGTAAGAACTTACCCATCAATCCTTTAAAAAATATCCTTTCAGCTTCAGAGTAGGATTCAAACTAAGCGACTGCAAATTATGTTACAAACTCACCCAAGATGTTGTCAACCCACTGATCTACAGTCCGGGTAATGGAATTATCAGTCTTCTCCAATTGTTGGATCAATTCAAGGGTCCACTACGTGACTTGATCATCCTTCCAACAGGTTTGGAATTCTGCTAACCTTGCCAACCACTCCTGCAGCTTGTGTGCAAAGGTTACAGATAAGATCTCGCACACCTCAGTGAAAATACTTATTATTCCACTCTTCAACAGATAGCTTCTTACTTCTGTTTTCATTTAGGGAAAATTCTTGAATCTGTTTCTCAAACTAGTCCTCAAGTTTAGGTTTTAATGGCCACCAATGACCTCGCGGCATCACCCAACCTCTCTCAAAATTCTCACGGTCCCAGCAGTGGAACCATTTTTTGGCTTGAGGGGTCCTGACCCAGGTTCGAAATTGAGGTTAGCCAACAAAACCCTCTTACTGCTGGCCCTTTCAGCAATGACCTGCTTATGCAAGTCAAAGTCTCACCCGAAGTAGTATGGAGAGGTGTTGGAACTAAGTTTCCATACTTTGAGAGAGGTTTGAATGATGTGGCTGCCTTAAGATCCCAATTAACCATAAACAGACCTTTGCAACAACAACCCTAACCAATAAACCCTTTCAGACATATTTAGGTCAAATATGCAGAATGTCTTGCACAAGTTAACACAACGACTATAAATCTAGTAATAACCCTTAAAACATAACATTATAACCTTATACCATCAGATCAATCCAATAAGAATTTATATAAACCCAAACACAGTTGCGCAAGAGATCTATTCGCAAACAGTGTAGAAATCGGAAATAAGATGTAGAAACATTCATAACATAAACAACAGATGCATATAGAACTCAGATATCCGCAACAATATTCCTTTATTACTATTAGTTCAGATCCTTCATATAAAACACTTCAACAACCCGTGCACATAGCCAGCGGGGTCCGCACACAACCAGCAGGAGCCTTCCTTCCCAAACAATCCGCACAAAATATCAACCAAGTTTCCAGATCTAACATTCACATTCCAACTTATCAAAAACTGACTTATTTAGACTCGATCTACCCATCTATTTATACTATTAGTCTGTGCTACTCTATGGTTCAAAAACTGTGGTTTGTGGCCCCTTGATCTACCCTTTGACCCATTACAATTCATGAGGGGTTTTGGCCCGCCCCAAAACCCCTGCGCACGACTAATCTAATTCAAAATATAGAAAAAGTGGTCAGACTTAGGGGACCTCACTCCAATTGTCCCTGTGTGCAATGTAAACCCTGAAAAATAACCACGAAGCTCTAAAAATTATGCCATGGGTCTGAGTTGGCTCAATCCTGGAATGGTGGCCTCCCTTGTATCTCTTCTTCTCACTTTCCATGGTGTTTGTCACTAGACTGATGAAAACCCTAGGGTGTTAATGAAATGGGTGAATAAATGAAAAATCTGGAAAAATAGAGTGTAGGAAAGTGTGAGTTTGGTGGATGAAATGGAGGGTCTTAAATTTGTATACATGTTATTCATATAGATTTATATTCCTTTATCTTTTTCAATTATGAATGTTCAACATCTTTCGAAGTTTTGATTGAATAAATTGCGGAAAATTCTGAATTTTCAAATTCTGTTTTAGAATTGGCAATGTAGAAATTTGTAAAAAAGTGCCAAATGTTTTGGAACCGAGTGCATTACCTCATAAAAATGATGGAACAATAAAGAAACATAATTTTTTGGTATAACAAAGGTCTCTGTAACTGCAAGCAAAGTTCAACCATCTGATTTGCAGTTTCCAGAAGAGGAAAGTAGTTTGTGGACTATGGACTTCGATGGAGCTTTGGGAAAAGAAGGGGCTGGAATTGGAGTGTGGATTCACAGCCCTGTAAATCAGCCATTAAACATTCCTCCTAATGTTCAAATGTCTTCCTACAATCTAGCCTTCAAATGTTCAAACAATGAAGCTGAGTATGAGGCTTTCATAGCCAGTCTGAAAATTCTCAAGAAGTTGGGCGCAAAGAAGATTTATGTATATGGCGACTCCGAGTTAGTAATAAATCAAGTCAAAGGGGAATACCAGACCAAGAATCCAAGGATGCGAGCTTATCGAAATACAGTGCTAGACATCCTCAAGGCATTTTATGAGTACACTTTATCATTGATTCCAAGAGACAACAATGTTATTGCTGATTCTCTTGCCACTTCGGCCAGCATGTTCAAAATTCCATTGTATCCTAATAAGAAGTATGAGATAAATGTAAAACACCGCCCTGTTGTCCCAGATAATGTTCAGTAAGAGGATTTTTTCAATTCTCAAATGGACAACTAGCGTTATGAAGATGACCAAGAAATCCATACAACAAAGATGCAAGTGATTCAGCTGAAAGATAACTCCATTCCAAGAGGTTTTGTACCTTTGGAAGAGATTTTTTATCAAGATGATGTTGCATGCAAACCGATCATGTTACCGACATAAGTGGGAGTGGAATATCTTAATCTTGGAACTCCGGAAAATCCAAAGATGGTAAAAATTTAAAAATATTTAAGTGCATAAATGAAAGATAAATATGCAGCACTTACGTCTCAATTTGATATGTATTTGCTTGGGAATATTCTGATTTGAAAGTCTATGATAGGAGCATAATTCAGCATACCATTCCCTTGAATCCGGATTAGAAACCTTTCCGCTAAAATCTAAGAAGAACGAATCCCAAGTTGCTGCCCTCTATTCCGAAGGAGGTAAATAGATTTTTCACTACTCGTATAATAGTTCCTCTTCGCTTTTCAAATTGGATTTCTAATCTAGTGCCAGTGAGGAAAAAGACAACAGAGATTTGCTTGTGCACTGATTTTAGAAATGTCAACAAAGTGTCATTGAAGGACAATTACCCACTATCGAATATGGCCCATATTCTGCAAAGGGTAGTTGGATTTTCTAGACTTTCATTGTTAGACGGATATTCCAGTTATAATTAGATTCTTGTTCATCCAGATGATCAATAAAAGACATTCTTCGCAACACCTTGGGGTACCTTAATGTACGCCAAAATGCCTTTCGGATTGAAGAATGCAGGAGCTACTTTTCAGCGGGCAATGGATGTTGCTTTCGCCAATCAAAAGGACGTCTTTTTGGTCATTCATCTTGACAATATCACTAATTTTTCCAAGACAGATGAGCAACACTTGAAAATAATTTTTCAGAGATGTAGAAAGTTTGGCATATCGTTGAACCCAAAGAAGAGTCTTTTCATTATCGAAGAAGGTAAATTGTTGGGCCATATCATATCAAAATATGGAATTAGGATAAATCCTTCAAGGATTGAAGCAATTCATACCTTAGACTATCCTAGGAGAAAAAGGGAAATTCAGTCATTTAATGACAACATCAATTTTTTGAAAAGGTTTGTTCCCAATCTTGTTGAACACTTAACACAGATTACTGACATGTTGAAGAAAGATAGTGAAGTAAAGTGGTTTGAAGAGGCGAAGAAATAATTCAATCAAGTTCAGTTGGCTTTATCCCATGCTCCTATCCTCATTAGTCTGGTTTATACACTTGATTTTATCATTTTTTCATTTCCCTTGGAGCATACTCTTGTAGTTTTCCTCATGCAAAAGAAAAATCAGAATATAGAGCAGCTCATCAACTTATTTAGTAGAACCATAAGAGACGCAACCTTGAAATAAAATATCATTGAGAAACAAGCCTTGGCATTAGTCAAAGCATTGAAGGATTTCTGGGTCTATATTCTACATTCTCATGTCATTGCATATGTTCCAAATGTTGTTGTCAAAGATGTGCTTACGCAGAATGATCCTGAAGGGCGGCGAGTTAAATGCATCACTACCATGTTAGAGTGTGATTTGGAGATCAAGCCCACAAAGTTGATCAAAGGATAGGGCTTGGCGAAGCTCATGGTGGATTCAAATCTTCATGCCTTGGACATCAATTTATTGCTGCATTATCTGAAGAACAAGATGTTGAAACATTACCAGAGGTAGCTGAAATTTCTCTCTATCGCCTTGGTATGTTGATATAGTACATGTTTTGAAACACTTGAATCCTCATCCAGGATTTCCAAGTATTAAGGCTAGACATTTGAAGTCAAAAGCTCTTAAGTATTGCATTATTAATGGTGTCTTATATTGGAAAGATCTAGGTGGAGTATTGTTGAATTGTTTGGTTGAAGGAAAAGTTGAAAAAATCATGAAAATTTTTCATAAAGGTGATTGTGGCGGTCATATTTATTGGAAGACTACAGCTAATAATATCTTCAGGGTGGGCTTCTATTGTCCAAGCTTATATTATTATGTTTATAAAACAGTCATGAGTTTTCATGAATGTCAAATATTTCAGGGAAAGAGGAAGCTCTTGCCTTTACCTCTAAAACCAATTGAAGTGCAAGCACCATTCCAGTAGTGGGGACTTGACTTCATTGGCGAGATTCATTCTCCATCATCATCTCAACACAAATGGATACTCACTACCACATATTATTTCACCAAATGGATTGAAGCCATCCCCTCGAGGCAAGCTATCGATACTGTTATTTTTTAGTTTCTTGAGAACAATATTTTGTCACGTTTTGGCTGTCCACACAAGATCATCACTGATAATTTAACTGCCTTCACGTCCAATAAGATGATTGAATTTTGCGACAAGTATCACATTAGGCTTGGTCATTCAACAACATACTATCCTCAAGGCAACGAGCTTGCTGAATTGTCAAATAAATATTTGGTGAACATAATAAAAAAGATGCTACAAGAAAACAAGAGGATTTGGCACAAAAAATCACCAATGCTATATGGCCGGATAGAGCTAGCATGAAGAGATCAATCAGCATGTCACCCATCCAGCTCATGTATGGTGTTGACACGATGTTCCCTTCTTCTCTAGTTGTATCTGTGATGAAATTTTTGCAAGAGATCAACAGTGAGCCTAATGACATTCAACGAAGAATCAACCAATTGATCCATCTACAACAATCAAGAGATGAAGTCTTCAGTCATACTACAAATTTTCATGAGAAAAAAAAAAAAAAAAAGAGATAAGACCAAAGCAGGTGATTTCAATCTTGGGGATGTTCTTCTTCATTTGGATACCTAGAATGAAGACAAGAGTAAGAATGGAAAGTTCGACAATCTATGGAAAGGACCTTACAAGATCACTGCATTTAGAGGAAACAAATCATTTCTACTAGAGGATCTTGAAGGGCAAGAAGTGCTGGCAGGACCAATCAATGGTAGGTTCCTCAAACACTGTCTAACTTTATCATTGAAGAAGAAATTCACTATCATTGTACATATCATTTTAAATTTGATGCCCCAACAAATAATGAAGCTGTTGCAGAAATTTGAAGCCCGAGGAGAAGGCCATGAGACATATACATACAGCTCATATTTTCTTTCAAAATTTTAAAAAGTTTCAATCAATTGTCAAGTCAGAGTCAAGTCAATTTTTTTTTGTCAGAGTCATTCCCATAATTAGCTCATCATTTCCAGTTTGTCAAAGTTTTTCAATGACTAGTTTGACTCCTTCGTCCAATGGTAAGGCTACTTGATCTATGATGTTCTTGAACACCTCCTGAAGGAGCTTTCACCCCAGCTGGAGCCAATGTTAGCCAATGTATGTCAGTGATCAAATGACTCTTTCAGTTATTTTCCATTAAGCCATAGGTCAAAAATTTTACTTTTTCGAACCAGTTCTCAGACAATCATTTTGGTCACTGAAGAGGTCTAAATCATGTATGCTGCTACTTGATTTCATTCATCGCCGCCATTGTCAAGGTCATCACCATCATCAGTTTCAAGGTCACCATCTCCATCATCATCACTGAAAATGTTTAGGGTTAGGTTACTTCATTTCATATAGTTCAATGTCTAAGTTCATCTCTGCCTTTGAAAAATCACCAAATTTTCACTAAAAACAAGGCAAAAACCCTCCATTCCATTCATAAAACCCTAATGAAGGAGCTAGCTTGTTTTGAAGATGAAATAAAAGCCACCTCTCATGTTTCATATAGCTCAAATTTCCAAAAAGTTCAGAGCATATCATTGTTGTCTCACTGTCTCATTAAAGGACCAACAAAGTCATCATTGATTGTCAAAGAGCTTCAAAAGAGGTCAAATTTGACTGAAGCGGAGAAAAATTCTAGAAAAAATTGAGTAGGTAGTGTTGTGTGTTAGTTTAAAGTTCCCAATTTTGACTGTGAGAATATCTTGTGCAATAGTAGGGTAAGTTGGTGAGATGAAATGGGGGTCATGAGGTTAAGTAAAAATTCTGAGAAAAATTGAGTGGATAGGGTAGTGTCTTAAATCCAAAATGAAGGTGGAATGAAGGGAAATGGATAAGTTTAGGGTGGTCAAAACCTCAAAACACAGGAAATTCCCAATTTAGGTTGTGAGAATAACTAGTGTAAAATGTTTTTTAGGTTAAGAAGGTGAAAAAAGAGCTATGAAGCTAAGAAAATTTTTTTGATAAAAATTTAGTGAGGAGTATAGCATCTTAGCTCCATAGTGCAAGTGGAAAGAGGGCAAATGAATGAGTGTAAGATGGTCAAAAACCTAAAACATATTCAATCGCAATTTTGATTGTTTTCACTATGTTGAAAAGCTAGAATGAGGGTTTTGATGGTGTAAAACATGTTATGGATTGTAGTGTAAGTGATAGGAGTGTATAGATGGAGTATAGGGAATGTATGAGTCATGGTTTATGTGGTGGAGTTAGGGTTTAGGTCAAATAGGGTAGATTATGGTTTGTCATAAAAAACTTTAAACTATATGGACAATGAACATACGGAGAAAAAAAAACATTAAATGAGCATGAAATGTATCAAAGTCTTCATCATTCAATCCAAAACACCAGAAAAGGATGGAGGTTTACCTTGTATAGAGGCTACACAAAGTAAAGGAGTTGAGCTTTAAGTTGATTTGGAGATTTCCGAAACCAAAAACCAAAAATTGCTTCTTTTCCATAAGCGTAACAACAGTGTTAAAAGCGTAACAATAAGGCACAGAAGCGTAACAAATTCACCCAGAAACGTAACAGAGGAGTCCAAGAATGCAATCAGATACCTAGAAACGTAATAAAGAGGTTTTTGAAGGATTTCAAGTGGTTTTAATGGAATTTTGAAGGTGATTCTTTGGATTTTAGAGAGTATGCATGGAAAATGAATATGAGAGCTACTCTCACACTCATGGAAAATGGTAATAATGAGTTAAGTGAGGTTTGTTTTTCTCTTTATAAACTTTGAAATTCCCCTTACCTTTTGACACTTGCAAATAACTTTTTGACCTTTTGTGCACTTTGACAATGACTTGTTGCCCCTTCAAATGAGATAAGAAGGCAGATTGACCTCCTTTGCATTCTTTGACACTTGAGGTGTTTTTATTACATTTGAAATGAGACATGAAGATAATCTTATCCTTTCAAATAACACAGTGAGACTGCTTTTTAAACCTTTGGAATATTTCATAACTTTGAACTTTCACATGGGATATGACCTTTCAAACAAGATGAGATGTATTTAAAAAAAAATTGAGAATGACTCCTTTGTCTTTGACTAGGATAGTAGGTCAAAATTAACCTCTTTTGAAGCTCTTTCACAATTAATGATGAGTTTATTTTTCCTTTAATGAGACAGTGAGACAGAAATGAGATGCTTTGAACTTTTTGGAAATTTGAGCCATATAAAACATGAGAGGTGGATTTTATCTCATCTTCAAAACAAGCTAGCTCCTTCATCAGGGTTTTGTGAATCAAATGGAGGGTTGTTACCTTGTTTTTAGTGAAAATTTGGCGATTTTTCAAAGGCAGAGATGGACCTAGACATTGACCTATATGAAATGAAGTGACCTAACGCTAGACTTTTTCAGTGATGATGATGGAGATGGTGACCTTGAAACTGATGGTGGTGATGACCTTAACAATGGTGGTGATGAATGAAATGAAGGAGCAGCATACATTATTTAGACTTCTTCAGTGACCAAAATTATTTTCTGAGAACTGGTTGGAAAAAGTAAAAAAATTTGACCTATGACTTAATGGAAAACAATTAAAAGAGACATTTGATCACTGACATACTTGGGCTAACACTACTAAGGAGATAGTGTCTCCACATCTTCAATGCATGAATAATAGCTACCAACTCAATATTATGAGTCACACTATTATGCTTGTGCTCATTCAACTTCCTTGAGTCATAACATATCACCTATCATTCCTGCATCAAGACTTCACCAAGTGATTTCTTGCAAGCATCTGTACAAACTACAAACTCCTTATTAGGATCTACAATCTTCAATACTGGAGTATTTGTATTGAAATTCTTCGAAAAATCAAAACTAGTTACACACTCCTTGATCAAAATCTAGATCAAGGGCAAAAATTAGCTCAAAAATGGAAGTGTTCAAAATTGCACCAAACTAGATTCAAAGCGATTGACTCGTCGCAAGGAATCCAACGCAACTCGTTTCATTGAAAACCGAGTTCAAATGAGGAAGTTATGGTCTGTTGATCGTCGTTCACGACACGGAAATTTAAAAAATAAATAAATTTGCAGAATAGGTACAGCTGATGAAATGGCAGTCCAGTCAACATGCAAAGAATCTTCTTCAGTTTTTTTCCAATGATATTGTGACAAGTGTCATAATTAGATTCGCCAGTTTGGTTTGTGAAGGTAAAAACTGCCCAATGTCCTCCAAAGTTGAATGTGGGTTCACAATTATATTAAGATTGGTTTAATATATTATATATATATATATATATATAATATTATATGGTTTTTTCTTAAATCATATATATATATATATATATATAATAAATTCCAAATCTTAATATTATTAAAATCCACATATTTTAATAAAAACCCAAAAGTCAAATTTCAAGTATTATAATACGTATGGCACAAGCATTATTAAATGGTGGAGGTTTAACATTATGGCAGTCCAGTAAGCATGCAAAGAATCTTCTTCAGTTTTTTTCCAATGGGATTGTGACAAGCGTCACAATTGGATTCACCAGTTTGGTTTGTGAAAGTAAAAAATTGTCCAATGTCCTCCAAAATTGAATGTATATATATATATATATATATATATATATATATATATATATATATATATATATATATATATATATATATTAATTAAATTCCAAATCTTAATATTGTTAAAATCCACATATTTTAAAAGAAACCCAAAAATCAAATTTCAAGTATTATAATATGTATGGCACAAACATTATTAAATGGTGGAGGTTTAACATTATAGTGGCACATATGGATTAAGTCCATAGTTCATATATTAATATTGGAGCGATTTTAAACAACGCATTAAGGTTTGAATGGAGCGGATATAAACTAAGTGTTGGAGCATTAACACTATGGAGCATGCATATTAACCATTGGAGCAACGCATTAAGGTTTGAATGGAGCAGATATAACCAAAGTGTTGGAGCATTAATGCTATGGAGCATGCATATTAACCATTGGAGCATATGGTGGCATTAAAACATCGCAATAGTTATTAACGCAGGATGAATGACAGAGGTCAAGGTTGAACCTGCGACCTCCCCCACACAAGCGCTCGCTGCTACCAATAGGCCACAATTTATTTCTTGTTATTTATAGCACGCAGAATGTATTTAACGTTTAAAGGTTGGGAGGTTGGCCGGAGGAGGGAGCCAACCCCCTCCCAATAGGACCATCACCTCATGACCGTGGGAAGCGCCCTAACTAATCGCGCCATTAGCGCGCTAAAACCGCCCATAATCTCCATTTAACCTTAATTAACCCATGATTATCACTTGGCGGCAGTTTGACAGAGAGCGCCAATTTTGGCAGACCTCTAGTTTTAGTGGGGCCAATTGGCAGTTGGCCAGATTTAGTGGAGTTTTTCTAGGCCATAATTGAATGAGGCCTCTCTTGGTCAATTTTCGACCAATTTTTGCTAAAGGATTGTCATTCCTAGCAATTTTTACATGCTCTGAATCCATTGGAACAACTTGCAAAGGCAATAGAACTCATCTACAATTTTTTTTGGCACGTTGAATAATTTTGAAGCCTAGGGCCACTTGGAGGGAAGACCATGCCCAGCTCAGCTGAAGGCCAATTTCAGTGAATCAATAGTCAATTTTTGATGTATTTGATGCTCTGAATATAGTGGTATATTTTATTGAGGTGTGGATCACATCTGAAGGTGCTTTTGTCACTTTGGAAATTAAACATGTCCATGGCCACCGGGATTAGAGGTCAAGCCTAGAGGAGCTGGTAACCAAATTTAGAGATTGAATAGTCATTTTTGGGGTTTTCATGTCTTTTGAAACCAATGGAATAGTCAACAAATCCATTGGAGCGTCACGGATGCTTGTAGCCCAAGAGGGGTGAACTCCATCATCATCCATTGTGTTATGTGATTGTTGTGAGTTATATTTCAGTATTTAATTTGTTGTAAATGAGTTTTTAATTGTTAATTAACTCATAATTTGATCATCAAAGACACATGAAACTACACACATAAACCCCTTCACAAATGGTTAACATGAGCCGATCCCTAAACACATTTTTAATACCGATGAGGGAGCTTGCATAGCAATAACAAGTTTGCCCATATTTAGATCAAGTTGATATCAGAGAAAAAGTTTAACTCATTTTAGCCAAGGTTATCTAAGTCTTGTATAACTATTGGTTGTTGAATTTGTGCAAGGAAAATTTAACAGTTTGCCAAGTTTATGTGTTAAGGAGAAGGTCAAGATTGAGACTTCAGATTCTCAAAACATAGAAAGAGGCTTTGTATGCATTGCATGTGTGATGGCAACTTCATTAAGAGATGCTTCTAGTATATCTTCCTTACAAAAACTCTTTGATAAAGAGACGTTGCAGAAAATCTACATCATGATTGATACGATGCAAGAGAACTATGAAGATAAGAGGGAGAGTATTAAACTTCAAGATCAATTGATTGCCATTAAGGAAGAGAAGCAAGAGCTTCGTGAAAATATGCATGATATGGAGACTCGGTTCCATATTGCAAATGAGAACTTAGCAAAGATGCGTGAGATGGAGACTCAGCTCCATGATGCCAAGGAAGCCTTAGCCATGTATGTACATGAAAAAAGATGTATGCAATTCAATTTTATCTTCAATTTCCTCTCAAAATGAATGTGTAGGTTCTTTTGAAAGACACACTAGAGGAATAGGGTCCAAATTTTGTTGAATATGGGCTATGAAGGTAAAGGATTAGGCAAACATGCACAAGGCATAGTTGAGCCAATTTTTGTTGAGGAAAGGCCTAAGTATTTGGGTCTTGGTGTGGACAACACGATGGAGAAAGATCTAAATCCAAGGAGGCACATGAAGGTGTTCCAAGAAGTACTTTCATTTCACGTTCATTACCTCAAGCTTGTGAAGATTGTGTTCATGAGGAATGCAACAAATTTACGCCCACTTTGCAAGGAGGTGCTCATAAGCATGGACCTAATGAGAATGGCGAACAAGACGATGTTGAAAGCTCTAAATTTGTTGAATGCATTGTTGCTATTTCGAAGAGAGCCACTATCTCATCAAATTCACCTCCTCAAGAAGGAGACTCAGGTTAATGTTCAAGGTATAAATCGGCTTTTAATAAAGTTTCTTTTGATTATGATAAACATGGAAAATTTTCACATAAGATTTGGAGAAAAGTTGCATGTTCCTTTTGTGGTTTGGATAACCATAATATTTCGAAGGTGTTGGAAGAGGATAACCATGCACAGGAAATTTTCAAAAGCAAAGGAGGCATAAAGCCAAAGACAAAGCAAACCATGCTGAAAAGAAGAGGCAATTGTTTTGCACTCATTGCCATAAGCAAGGTCATCTTGTAGACAGGTGTTGGACTTTGTATCCGGCAATTCATCCACGTCATTTGAATAAGGTGGAGAAAGAGAATGACAAGAATGGAAAAGAGGATTCCATAATTGATCTGGGTCATGATGATTCGCATGATGATGATGTGCAGCTGAAAGAAGCGCCATTGAAACAGTTTGGCAAGAGATGGTTAGATTTCTTATTCAATTAAGGCATTTATTTTGATGTTGATGCATTTCTTTGCCAATGGAATGCATGTTGCATGTTCACGCCAAGAAGGTGATTGAAAGTGGAGCTATGTTGACTCACTTTATTGTAGCAAAATTTGTTCATTTCAGCTTTGAGTACATGTACACATAAATGGGATTCTTGTAATTATGATTGTACTTGTGAGAGAGTTGAAGATTTGTATACATGCATGAGATTTTGTGTGTATGAACAGTGGAATTTTGATGGTTTCATTGTGCTTGAACATGCATGAGTAATTGACATGTGTTGGTCGATTGCTTTGTTGAACATGTATGTTGTCAACTTGAGTGTTGATCATTTGCACATGCATGAGTATCGAATTTTGTTGATTGTGTGTTGCATGCATGTCATCTCAAATTAGAAGAGTTGATTTTGTCTCCAAAGATGGAAAGGAGATGTTGACGAAGTGTTTCATGAGATGTGAAATTCTTTTTGTTTTGGGAAAAGAATCGTCAAGTTTTTATGCATGCTTATGCTTAAATTGAGAGTCAGTCTTTTGAAGAGGCATGTTTTGTCGACTTGTGTTTGTTCAATGAATTTTGACACCAATATGTGAAAGTACATGGTGATGTTCAAATGATGTGAAATTAGTTTCTTTGAAGGAGCAAGAGGATATGTCGTCAAGTTTTTTCTTGCATGATGTGTTGTTTGTGACAAGATGTCAATAAAAGTTTGCAGCCATTATAGACCATTTTATGTGTTGACGCCAAGGAGAGAAGGAGATGGTGAATGCATTCTTCCAGATGTGGAATTTGGAACCATGGAGGTAAAAGAATGGTCATTTCTTTTCTTATTTTTACTAATGTTGGAAGCTATTTGTTGTAGTTCACTCATTGTGCAAAGGAGGAACAAGATTCTCAATGGGAAGGCACCGAGGAATTGATTTGGTATAGCAAAAGTGTAATATCAGTAAGCAGCCAACAAGTGTTGGATTGGGTCGACAGCAAAAGGAGAACAAGTGGTTGAAGAGCCAAGCCGTTTGCAAGGCAAAACAAGGCATGTCAATGACTAAGTGGTTGTCATGACGATTTCTCCAAGTAGAATCAAGATGATAGAACTTGGGAAACAGAAGACTATTTAGCTCTCATGATGTAACCAACTTTTGTGGGTCCAAAGACATGTCAGTGGGAAGGAGTGATTAGAATCTAGATCAGGGGCAAAAATTAGCTCAAAAATGAAAGTGCTCAGAATTGCACCAAACTAGATTCAAAGTGACCGGCCCGTCGCAAGGAATCCAACGCAACTTGTTCATTGAAAACCGAGTTTAGATGAGGAATTTATGCTCTGTTGATATCTGTTCAGAATAGGCAAATTTAAAAATATATATATATTTCAAAACAAGTACATCTGATGACATGGTAGTCCAATCAGCATGCAGAGAATCTTCTTCAGTTTTTGTCCAATGGGATTGTGACAAGTGTCACAATTGGATTCGCCAGTTTGGTTTGTGACGGTAAACAATTGCCCAATGTCCTCCAAGGTTGAATGTGGGTTCATTAATTTTGATGTGCTGGAAATTATTTTTAATTATGTCAAGGTTGTGTTAATATATATATATATATAATTCCAAATCTTAATATTATTAAAATCCACATGTTTTAATAAAAACCCAAATGTCAAATTTCAAGTATTATAGTACTTATGGCATAAGCATTATTAAATGGTGGAGGTTTAACATTATGGTGGCACATATGGATTAAGTCCATAGTTCATATATTAAGATTGGAGTGATTTTAAACAACGCATTAAGGTTTGAACAGAGCGGATATAACCTAAGTGTCGAAGCATTAATGCTATGGAGCATATGGTGGCATTAAAACATTGCAAAATTTATTAACGCTATGGAGCATGTGTATTAACCATTGGAGCATATGGTGGCATTAAAACATTGCAAAAGTTATTAAGGGAAGAGGAAGGGCAGAGGTTGGTGTTGAACCCATGACCTCCCCCACACAAGCGACCATTGTTACCAATAAACCACAACTTATTTCTTGTTATGTATAGTGCGCAAAACATATTTAACGTTTAAAGGTTGGGAGGTTGGGCGAAGGAGGGAGCTAGCCTCGAGGGCCAACCCCCTCCCAATAGGACCATCGCCTCATGACCGTGGGAAGCGCCCTAACTAATCGTGTCATTAGCGCGCTAAAACCACCCATAATATCCACTTAACCTTAATTAATCCATGCTTACTACTTGGCAGCAGTTTGGCGGAGAGTGCCAATTTTGGCAGGGCTCCAGTTTTAGTGGGGCTAACTCGCAGTTGGCCAAATTTAGTGGAGTTCTTCTAGGCCATAATTGAATGAGGCCTATCCTGGTCAATTTTCAACCAATTTTTTCTAGAGGATAGTCATTCTTAGAAATTTGGCATGCAATGAATCAATTGGAATAGCTTGCAGAGGCAATAGAGCTCATCTACAGGTGTTTTTGGCACGTTGAAGAATTTTGAAGCCTAGGGCCACCAAGAAGGAAGGCCATGCCCACATCAGCTAAAGGCCGATTTAAGTGAATGAATAGTCAAATTTTGATGTATTTGATGCTCTAAATATAGTGGTATATTTTATAGAGGTGTTGGAGCTCATCTGAAGGTGATTTTGTCACTTTGGAGATTAAACAAGCCCATGGCCACCGAGGTTGGAGGTCAAGCCTAGAGGAGTTGGTCCCAAATTCAGAGATTAAATAGTCATTATTGAGGTTTTCATGTCTTCTGAAGCCAATGGAACAGTCAGAAAATCCATTGGAGCAACACAGATGCTTGTAATCGGAATTTTGATTCATAATCCCAAGAGGGCCTAGCTAGCTAAAGCAGGTCCATGGAGATGTAGCCCAGGAGGGGTGAACTCCATCATCATCCATTATGTTATGTGATTTATGTGAGTTATATTTTAGTATTTAATTTGCTTTAAATGATTTTTTAATTGTTAATCAACTCATAATTTGATCATCAAAGACACATGAAACTACACACATAAACCCCTTCACAAATGGTTAACATGAGCCGATACTTAAACACATTTTTAATACTGATGAGGGAGATTGCATAGCAATAACAAGTTTTCCCATATTCAGATCACTCCTCAGTCCATTCAAACTTCTTTCTTTTTCTCTACATATATGTAATAGGATAGCCAATCCTTGACAATTTTATGATGAACTGTGTGTAGTATCGTGCTATTCCCATGAATGATTTGACCGCATCCACATTCCTAGAAGTTGATCACTCCATGATAGCTTTAATTTTGTATGGATCCATTGTTATCCCTTCCTTGGAAACAACATGTCCTAAATAATGAATCTGAGACTAAAATAAACTACACTCGCTGAGCTTGGCATACAACTTATTCTCTCTCAACAATCTCAATATTGTTGTTAGGTGCTCTGCATGCTCCTCCTCATTCTTGGAGTATATCAATATATCATCAATAAACATTATCAAAAACTTGTCTAGATAAGTGCGAAACACATTGTTCGTCAAACACATAAAGGTAGTTGGAGCATTGGTAAGATCAAAAGGAACCACCACAAACTCATAATGCCCATACCTCGTGCGAAATGCAGTATTGTAGATGTCTTGTTATTTGATGCACACCTGATGATATCCCGATCTCATATCAATATTTTAAAACACTACTGCGCCCTTCATTTGATCAAACAAGTCATAAATTTGAGGCAAATAGTACATGTTACGGATCGTCACCTTGTTCAACTTCTTGTAATCAATGCATAATCTCATAGTACCATCCTTCTTCTTAAACAACACTGGTTCACCCCAAGGTGACACACTTGGCCTTATGTATCCCTTATCAAGAATTTACTTAAGCTGCAACTTCAATTCCACCAACTTTAGGGTGCTCATCTTGTAAGGTACCTTAGACAATGGTGCTGCTCTCGGTACCAACTCAACAGAGAAATCCACTTCCCTATGAGGCAGTAAATTTGGAATATCTACAGGAAACACATCCTGAAACTGCTGCAAAACAAGATATCTCTTTAGGACTTCATTATCCTCAACATCCTTCCCTTTTTCACTGGAAACATGAACTGCAAAAACTACACACCCCTTCCTGCAATTGCACTTAGCTTGCATAGCTATAACAATTCTAACTAATTGAGGCTTCTTCTTTCCATGGAAGATTCTACTTTCTCTATCATCATTTGGGCACTCAATACCCTTCTCATAAAAATCTACCTTGGTCTTGTGTATAAACAACCAATCGATACCTAAAAGCATGCTATATGAACCCAAAGGAAGCACATTTAGATGTCCTAATGCAAGCATACCATTCATCTCAAATGCAGAAGATATCACCCAATGATGAACTCTTTTGTAGGTCCCTGTAGCTAACTACACCAACCAAGTTACTTCATGCACTTATTTACTCAAACTACACTAATCCACCAAGTCAAGACTAACATAACTATAATTAGATCTAGAATCAATCAAAATGGAAACAACTTGATCACAATGTTTACCTTTGATCTCTATAATGGATGCTTGATGATTTTCCTACCTATTATTAATTGGTGCATAGATCCGAGAAATGCTATGACCAAAATCCCAACTATATGTGCCTCCTTAGCACTGTAGATCTGAGGTCTACCACCCTGGTACAATGGACAGTCATTTTTTCATGGACGTTTACCACAAATCCAACACTGCAATCATCCCCTACCGTTACCTTTATTCTGCTACTCCTCAAGTTGGGACTCATGTCCTTTCTCGACTACATTAAACATCTTGTAGGGAGCCACATTTTATTTCTCAGCCCAAGAATCCATTCTTATGCATCTTCTAATTTCTTCATCTCTCCATCAAAAGTAGGTAGCTTGACTTTCTTGAAATCCTTTGGAAATTAATCACACCTCCTATGGTCTTGGTGGTGATGGCGATGATATCTCCTAGAAGAAGAACTAGAATACAACCCATACGTACGAATCCTCTTGTTGGGTGTATCCAATAATCTGCCACTCTTCACTGTATCCTCCTTGTCGAGCATGTGTTTCCTCTAAGACCTGCTACCATCTTCCCCATTAGTCTTCTCCTCTGCCCTATCTCCATGACTGATCCCCATATTTCATTGCTTTTGCAACTATGAAAAACTATATAAAATCACTACATTAACTTATGCTTGTTTTTCTTGAGCTCTGGAAAGCCTTTCTTATGCCCCAATCAAACTATTATTAAATGCCTTGCAACTTCTAACCTTTTCCCTTAAACTCTTCAATGGATTTGTTAGATCAAGAGAATACTCTTCTCCTTATTTCTCAACTGAATTTTCCCATTCCATGGAATTCATATAAAGTGTAGAGACACAAATCTATACATATTACTAGATGAACGCTAGGATTAAAATTTATTTTAATCTATTTATTTATTTATTTTTAACGCAGTGAGAGAAATTTCAAACCATAATCATACAAGTTTCTGAAAACTTAGTAAAATTAAATTATTCATACCATAAGCATACAAAGTTGAACACAAGAATTTATATCAGTTATATCCAAGTTCATAAAATTAGACTTCATACACATACATCCATTTAACTTGTGAATTCTAAGCACAATGAAATCATCATAAATAAAAGAAATATAACTAAACGTGTACCGTACACCTTGAGACGAGAGCCAAATTGGACCTGCTGCTTTGCGAGCTCCTTTGATGTCATCTACCTCCACACCTGAATGTTTTTCATGCTCAAGCCGAATATAGTGACTCACCGGTTAACCTCCCAGCCTACTCCTTGGGTACTCTCCTTCCCCGTGGACCCCCGAGCTGCAATGGGGTTGTACAAACAAAGGAAAATGCTAGCTGATAGAGGTGAGCCTCTCTTGGCTCAAGAGTCCCCTCTCTATAACACTCTATCTCACCAAACTCAACTATAGCTCGTAACCACTCAATTTTGACATAATCTACTCCATCCAACCATAGGGTAAAACCCTCGTCCCTTTTTCCTTCCCTTTCCCTTTCTTTTATAGAATGCTTCATAGGTGACACTTGGAACTTCATGCATAAATAATTATTTTTTATTAACCCAAAATTTGATTATTCACCCACCCATGTGTCATCCTCTCATCAAGTCTCTCCAAAAATAATTTACTTAATTATTCATTTAAAATAGTATTTCCCTCAACCCAACAAGACTTCCTATTTCTTCTCCTAGTTGTCTCTTGATCCCCCTTTTCTACTCCTTAATTTGTGTTCTTACTGAAGTTAAATGATAAGTCTCAGATTTGGTCCCCTAAACTACCTCAATTTGCATTTATGATGAATATTCTTATGTTGGCTCTTGCCACATGGAAGTTCTCTAATTTCTCTAATTTTAATTTATTAATCTTATTATAATTCACCACCCTCTTCTCTTAATGAAATTTTTAATAAATATTTATACTTAACTCTATGTCCCTCTTTTCCCCTTTTGCCTAATTAAGTTACTTATATACATTATCCATTTAATATTTTGTTTTATCAAGGAAAGGGTAGAGTTATCATGGTAATTAATTTATCTCTTCCCATTCCTCCCTTACCCTAAGTTTTATTCTTGATTTAATTCTTTTGGTTCTAACCTCATATATCATTTGTTCTTAATTAGTTGGATTTCATATATTGGTTATATTTATTAGTTTCTTTAATGATGTCAAGGGTCAAGTTTGGTCATGCCCTTCAAGAAATTCCATTCGAAGTTCCAAGGGTGCCATGCCTAAGAATTTATTTTTGATGCCAAGGGTGCCAAGTTGGTCGTGCCCTTCAAGAATTTCTCTTGAAATTCCAAGGGTGCCACACCACTTGCCCTTCAAGCATCCAGTGGTTACAAGGGAAATTATATGTGCAACTACAGAGACCCTTATCATCTTGTATGTTGCCTACTATAGTGAGACTAATGGTGCTGGGGATCAAGGAATCCGCCTTGATGTGCGCCCCCCAGAAATCCTCATGAGCGAATCCAATTTGGGACCTGCCCCCACGGCATCATGATCTTCAAGGCGAAGGTGTTTCGACCTTTCCAGCCTAAGTCATGGCGGGAGGAGTGCTAGTAGGTGAGATCAGGGACACTGTCCCACCCCTCCCATGAAGTTCCATCTAATTGTACAACCCCATCACCCATATGTGAGTCATTCGGCCAAGCAACTAACATGTTCCTGCAACCATTGACATATCATCAGAGTGTATATATATATATATATATATCAAGTTCCAACTGAACTTATAATTTCAAGACAAAATATTAATTCCTATCAAACCAGATGTTGTCAGCTCATCATATGCGAGTGCCTCTGGCGGTTTCCTGTAATACTCAATAATCATCAGTCACCAAGTTTCTTAGTGTTAGTCAATTTCATAACAAAATCATCAATATGACATAGTCATCCACATCATTGCTTATCGTGAACCAAAAGTAATGTAAGTAGACACATTCATCACAACTATCATCATCATAACGTCGATAGAAAATACATATCCATCAAAGCCACCATCATCCTACCACCGACTAGGAAATAAACACATCCACTAGTAGAGTGAAGTGTCAGTATCCTCCGCCTGAGGTCCTCAAATAATAATGTGTGAGCCTTAAGGCTAAATCATTGTTAATGTCATATCAAGGTCAGAAATCTAGAGTGGGGCACTACATACAACCCCCCTTAAATTAAACTTCGTCCTGAAGTTTCAAACCATGGAAGTGGTGACATATCAATCAAAGGCATCATCATCGTAACATCAATAGAAAACATATCTATCCATAAAATCTATCATCATCATGATATCAATAGAAAACATGCATATCAATTAATGATTTCATCATCAAAGTATTAATAAAGAACGTATATAACCATAAAATCTACTAATATTAGAGTCATGTGTCTGGATCCTCAACCTGAGGTCCTCAAAGAATAAAGTATGAAGGATTAATGTTCATCAACCAAAGTGGGGCACTACATTCACCCCATCTTAATAATGGACTTTGCCCCGAAGTCCTTAGATTAGGAAAGGAAATGAAAACAGGGATGCATATCCTTCATATCCTCTATTAAAATCTTGCTATCCTCATTGTGCCAAGTATCCTCAATTTTTAAATCAATCAATTTCTCCCTGATTTTTTTCCATTAAGGAATATCGAAATATTTGAGGGTCATACTCAAAACATCTTCCATCTTCTTTATGGTTCCCTTTATGTAGGAAATATAAATATCATATTTACTTTTTAACTTTGATTACCTTCCTTATATAGTGTTTAAATGGGCTTGGGTGATTTTGTGTTGCATTCTTTGACAATCAAGCCCCACAATTATATTTTATCATTCTTGATGCCAATGCTTTTAGGGCACACAACGTCATTCAACAATGTATAATATGTGTATGGATATGCCTAATACATTACGTCAATATTTAAACCTTTAGTTCGTATAAACACCATCCCCAAGTAAGTTAACAAAATCTCTACAACTTACATATGTTTATTTCTCATATATTAATACAATTGATTTCTTATGAAATTAAAATGATCATAGTTATATATGTTTAACATCTATCACCATGAAATATCTCACAAGAGAATGTACAATTAGTGAGTGACCATTAGCTCAAACCACATGTGTAATGAACCTACGTCAAGGTGCATCAATTCTTCTCATGAATTAATCTCAACTACATCACTTACACCACTTAGGTTTAATTAATAAAATGGCTTTTAGGTTAGAGATCGTCACATAGTAGATATCCTTTAACATGATATCGTTATATGATAAAGCTCCGAAAAAATAAATAAAACCATACAAGTATATGATAGGCTCCAAAAACTAGCACTCAATATCAACCTATATCAAATTAGTAATAATCCTTTTTGAATTTCTTAGCTGTCACATATTTGAACCTAAGAGTATTGTAATTATAAATTTCAATGTGTCTAATCATCATTGCGCAACAATCACCTAAGCTGAACTCCCTCATGTATCATATGCATGGCACGTCTCTACTGTGCAATTGTTGAATAATAAGCAATTTGCATGTTCCCTCTTCTTCTCCCATAAAGGAATCAACATGAAAATTTTAATCAATATGTTGATTCCCCGATGTACAATGTACCAAGGCACACACACACACACACACACACATATATATATATATATATATATATATATATATATATATATATATATAGTATCTTTTTAATGTAAATGATCTCTGAGCCAATATTGGATCCACCAACATGTCCCTAGGTGTTTCAAATCACTTGTGATGACTAAGCATTCAAAAACTACTAGGAGAATTTTCAGGCATTCACATCTTGTTTATAAGCATAGGTTTGAATAGTAGACAAAACTCGAAATATTTTAACGCGCATGTACAGGAGAGAAAGCATTTAGCTGGAACGCTCAAACTGAAATAAATGTATGCTAAAATGAAGAGGCTTGTTAATTAAGAAAAACAAAAAGTAGCCACCAAATTAACATTACATCCAAGATGCTAGTTGTTTTTACATATTTACTTATAGCAGTGTTGCAATATTTACTGGAGTCAAATAGAGCGGTGTTTGCAAATCGATTCCCACCACTATAATTATTATATTACAATCACAGTCGCTACGACCCTTGACCCTAAAATTGTTAGCAAGGGAGTGTCAATATCACTATGCTACAGCTAGACCATTGTAATAGTTAATATCCTTCCATTCTTGAGACTTGACTTGATCTTCCAAAATTTAAACCTGGACCTCAAAACACCCTTGTGTTTCTCAAACCCTTGATCTCTTCTACGAACAATGAGTAATAGCAGTGTTCATCATGATTACACTCTAGACTGACATAGTTGCAAGCATATTACATAAAGACCTTCATATCAAGAACTCTGGTCACAATGTTTATTTTATTTTATTTTAAATTGAAAGTAGTATGAACTCTTGATTGTGATGAACTCAATAACTCTTGATTGTGATGAACTTAAATCTTTCAAACAAAACTTTTAATATTCTAGGATCAAAGATTCGGAGTATATATATATATATAAATCAACTAAACCTTAACTGCATCTTTTAAATTTCAACCTTAAGTTATGAATTAAGTCTAGATTTTTAATTTTCTATGTCAATTTATTACAAGAATTCCTTCAAATCTCATGTAGGACAATTCCATCCATAAGCTACTACATTAATACATTCAAATATCTACTGGTTACCATTAAAACTCAAAATTTACACTTCCTCAGCCTTAATTTTTTTTTTTCTTAAGTTGCCTAAAAGCTCTCCAAAAAAATTGGATTTTAACAAAAACACTAGATTAACCTAAATAATGGAAAATTGGGTCAGATCTGGCAAAATTTCTAGAAAATCTGGATTATAAATTTAGGAATCTATTTCTACCATTATTCAACCATCCACCCATTTGATTTTTTTGTTTTTTTGAATTTCTTTTTACCAAATTCTAGCAAAACAAACAACTGTCTAAGCAAATTTATGGTCTCATAAAGAAAGCCCCAATTTTCTAATTTCATTAACTCAGACGTATGGTAGCATCCAAATCCTTTACATACATCTTTTTAAAATCAAACCCCGACATAAATTTAAAATTTAACAGTCTAATACAATAAACTCCGTTCAACAAAGTTGACATTTTAAATTGATCACTTTCCAAATAAATATATCAAATACCTTCATAAATATAGTCAAGCACATATACCATCAACATATATATATATATATATTTTTAAAGGAATGTAGAAGTAAAATTTCCAATGAAAAAAAAAAAGAATACAGTAACTAAAAATTAAAATCACCCCGCTATCACTAAGCTGGCAAGCTATTTTTGACTTTTCCTTGTCTTATTATTGTTGGGGTGTATTGAATATCAATAAATTATCTTTTGAAATTTTCTGCCATTTGTTTTCCTGTTGCGGAGTTTACATGAATGCTGAGTTTACTGTACTCAAAGTAGCAGAAATACTACAACTTAGATCTGTTTCTAAATTATTACTGTCTACCCTTCCTATTTCATGATGCTTACAATTTGATGTACCTAACCGTGTTATTATTATATTAACACCTGCTAATTTCAAGTTGTTAGAACAATTCGCTGAAATAAATCTGATATATAAGCTTATATTATTGATTTTGATAAACTCTATATGAGCTGTTTAATCAAATCTCGACATGAGTGTTGCTATTAATGAGCTGTGGCAAGTGACCGTTGTCATCCCTTTTCCAGAGATCTTACATATCTATCTATTGAATTTCTCCAATTAAATATTTGGTAGTAGTTGGTATCCGGACGATTCTCCTTGATTTTTCTGTACGTACTTTAGGTCTCTGGATTTTCGCTATTCGGACATTGCGTGCTGTCTGGAGTGTGTGTCGGGTATGTGGCTAATGCATGGACCGCAAGACCAGATGGATCCGTTGGGACGAAACAAATGCGTGTAGTGCAATTGGTGTTTGGCTTCAACTTGCTCGGGGTGGTAAGGTTGTGTGGGACAAGGGTTTGCTGTGTTGTTTGTTCCACGGTTCATCCCACAAGTGATTTGGGCTTCAGTTGCAACGAACATCGAGGCATATAATATTATAGAGAGACATTGCACACAATTGTCATGAGAGAGGGAGGCATTTCAGAATCAATGATCTTGTCCTGTCTCAGATATAGGGCTTTCAATGCTCTCTCTCAGTCAGATCAGATTGCCGTTTATTCTTATTCCGAAGCACTCAGAATTCATGATGGATAATGGACATGAGACTATGTGTCATCAGGTGATTGCGATCAAGTATTTTTTGAATTTTAAGCAAGGATGGAAGGCGGCTGCTGTGTATTCGGTGGGATTGTCGGGGGGTATGATCGCCATTCGGGATCCTTATCGATTATCCTTCAAAACTTATATTTTTTTGGGGGTTTATTACTCGTAGGTGGTATCATCGATATGTCAGAATCAAGCGAGCCTGCCATGATCGTTCAAGTCAGCTGGATCATGCCCCATCAAGCGAATCTGCAATCAATGTCATATGGCGCCATTTTGTCTGGAATGTCTTTCCTTTATCAAGAGAGCCTGATTTTATTATCAAGAGGGAAGGGATTTTGGGATTTTTTCTGTAAAGTCCTTCCATTATCAAGCGAGCCTGATTCTATTATCAAGCGAGCCGGACTTCCACATGTCAAATGAGCCTGACACTTTTATCAAGCGAGCCTGTTTCTTATTACAAGCGAGTCTTCTCATAGAATTTTCTTCTCCTTTTGACTGGAAGCTCCTTGGTTTCTTTTTGCTGCCTTTTTTGTCAAATCGTTATAGTTAACTTTTCCACATGTTTCAGCTATAGTTATTATCTAGGGTACATGATTAACATTAAGCTGTAATCCCTTTGTTTTTTGTTTATCATTTTAGAAATGCACAGTATATTTGGTTGGGGTTGATTAATTTCCCCCTGATTGCGATTTGCCAGACACACTTTAACTTGCTAATTCACCTCATGAATCAGCAGTTTTTAGTTTGAATTTGCAATGCAGATTTTCTCATTGAATTCGTTTCAATTGAGAATGATTATGACTATGTACTGGTATATCTAATATATGCAGCGTTTTTTTTCTTCTGAAAAAAATAATAAAATTAAATAACATAATTTTTTTTTTAACAAAGATTCATGCAGCAGTGACTTTAAGAGGGCCGAGGTTACAGTTCTTTGGCTGGCCAAGTATCATCCTATCCCTCACGCCAAGTTGTCTTCATTCTATTTAATGAGATTACAATGGGTGGAGGTCGAGATCCCTTGGTAGCTGGAGCAAATCGAAAGCTGGGAATAAGGGCCTATAAACGCTGTGTGTATATGCTAGCAGAGGCCGATTTAAGAGAGTTGGAGTACATTGAATACATGTTCGTTATATTGCTGGGTGTACGCAGGAGATGGGAACAAATTTATACATGTAGCTGAGCCAAATCTTGGAATCTACACTGCTGGAAATGACTGATATATATAGCTTTGTTCTCTTAGAAGAAGACTAATACTCAGAGAGTTGTTTTGCAGGAGAAAACATACCAGATTCCTTTGTTCTTATTACTCACTGTATGTATTCATGTTAAGTGAATTATGAAGCTTCCTATGCTCAGATTTATTGTCCCTAAAACTTATGTCCGCGCTGTATATTTTCTTGAGTTCATTGTATATCAGTCAAGAGTGTTTTCGAAACTTTCTTATGCCTTGAAATAGTCACTGTGTATGTATTTGAATTGAACTATAAAAAAAAACACCTACACTAGTACTTCTTCAAACTGTTTGACGAAAGACTCCACTGGAAATTTGTACACATTCTGAAAAATACAGTGGTCATTTTGGGAGAATTCCTAATTGGGAATTTTAATTATATTTTAAAATTTAAAATATCACGATAAACACTTACCTCACCTATTCTTAAACTATTAAAACTTAAAATTGAAGCAACATATATACATCTCTGATGCCATTTTTTTTTTTTAAACGAATTATGAATATCGTCACTCTGACTTAAATCCTTCACTTAACTTAATACATCAAATCAAATGCTCAGAGTTTTGTATTGTTACGCCGGATCTGGAGTCCAAGATTTTCGGGCAGAGATACCAGGACGGGAATCAAGGGATTGTAGGCCGAGATTCTGAGTCTAGGCCTGCGCTGTTTTGTAGAGTGGCTGAGAGTGATTTTCAACGTGTATTTCAGGCTTCAGAATAGCTGTTCAAAACTCAAGTTTACTGCCAAAGTCACAGTACCTGGGCCGATAATCAAGAAAGCTTGTCTCATTGTTAGAGAACAGGTCTTGAGACACCTTTAGCGTGAAACCAGGAGGCAGAATTGGCAAAACTGAGGCACGGGTTTTCAGAGGGATTTCTATCTGTTTGGTCTAAGCAAATGTTTTCAAGGTATTTGGAGATCTCACTTTGTTGTTATTGTTGTAACAAGTGGTAATCATGCAGCAGCATTGGCTTTGGCTGCAAAATTGCGTGGCATTCCAGCATATATTGTAATCCCTCAAAATGCTCCGATTTGTGAACTAGAAAATGTTAAACGAAATGGTGGACAGGTCATTGTGTGTGAACCAACAATGCAGTCAAGAGAGAGAGAGAATCTGCTAAAGTAAAGGAAGGAACTGGTGCAGTATTGATTCACCCATTTAATGATGGCCGTATCATAAGGTAAATAGACTCCTATGGATATTTTATTGGGCTGAAATTTTGACACATTTTCTTTCCTTTTTCCCCTGGATGTTTAGCTCCTTTCAGTGACTGTTTAAACACTGGTCATTTTATTGGTGTTCAGAGCATTAATTAGTTAAGTATTCCACTGTTTCCATATTTCCCGGAAGAACTGAAGATTTAAACTTTACTGTTTTTCTGTTTTATAGACAGTTCATTAGGAACTCCAGTTTCTTTTCGAAGTTTTATAAGTGTTGAAAGGATCTTCAGTTTATTGTTGTAAAGGCATATAAGATTGGCAAGCAATAACCAGCCTGCCATATGGCATTTAATGCTCCTACGGCAGGCTCTTTCACCATACATAGCCATGCCTTGGCATTAAGATGGCGTGCTCGGAATGTTCCTGACCGGAAAAAGGCTTCGTTTATGTAGAGAGCCTGGGATGACCGCCGCGGCGAATTAATTATGCACATACCAACGCAAATCCGCACCATTACAATTTTGAATTTGAATTGATATTCCCGCATCATTGATTAGATTTGAAATTCAATTATCTGCCACGCTTCGTTTGATTTTTAATTTTGATTTGAATTTCAATTGAACTGCCGTGCTCCATCTGATTTTTAATTTTGTAAAAGATTCACGCTGGTCAGATTAACGAGCCTTCCTCACTGTGCAAAGAGATGTGGTGAGGTTGTTCTCCCAAAAACACAAGCTTTCCAAGATGACCAGATCTACGATTGAGAGCACTTATGCTCCTCCGCTCGTAAATATTGTGAAGGATTTGTCTAGAGAGATGGTTTTTGGAGGTTATGCTTCTTATGCTTCTCAGATCGTCAATCCATTCCATGTTTTTTATCTAGATATTTTTGTTTTGATTTGTTAAATATAAATATAACATTATTTCTAATGCATTTTTTACTAAATGTCCAACCATGAAATTTTGCAGTGAAGGCTTGCGCTGCATGTAGAGAATACGGAGAAAACCGCAAGGGCAAAGAAAAGGTAAATGCAGTAAATTTGAGGGGAAAAGCAGGGAGTCATTCCTGAAATATATAGATGAAAAATGCTTTTATCCACATGTGACCAAACTGGTGCTGCTTCGATTGGGAAGCCCAGAAACTGTGAAGGCTGCTCTGAAGAAAGCAATAGTAACGTATCATACTGACAGTACTAATCGACAACGGAGTGAATATTGGCAAGTTTTGTGTGAGGAGATTACACAGGTTTTCAATGTCAAATATGAAAATTTCATTTGATCATAGGAACAACTTCTCCATGGCTTGGAGTGAGAGTTCAGAGCGAGTTAAGAACAATTATCTTGTTTATGGACTGCACTCACATAGTTTGGAAAAGAGTGGAAGTGATGAATTATGGTTTTTAGTTTCAGTCACTAAGTGATGAATTATAATTTTTAGTTTTTCTTTGTTTTTGGATTTCTTGATTTTGTTGTACATATGATGATTTTGTTGGCTTGTTATGTTGTTGGTCATAATGTTAATTTTTTTTTGTAGGGTTAATTTTTTTTATTGTGAAATTTTTTTATTTTAATATTATATAAAAAATATTAATGTGGGTTATTATAGAATATTTTAATACTAATTAATAATGATATATATTTAAAAATATATCTGTTATAAAAAACAATTTTAATTTGTGTGATAAAATGTTTCGGTAAATATTTTAATATCAATTACATATATAATATATATCATTTAAAAAAAATTATTTATATATCAAGAAAAACTTAAGTTATATGGTTAAAACATTTATTTGGTTATATATATTTTATATAGGATTTCAAAATACAATTTAAACAATAAAAAATAACACATTGTATTTTGCATTGTAAGAAGTTTGTACTGTGAAGAAATTTGATAGCTCATGTTAGATCACTATTTTTAAAGTTGATATATGTTGGTTTTTAATAATAATAATAAATTTTTATTGTTTTTATATGGTTGTTCATTAACACTATGTGGTCGCGGAATCCATGGGAAAATATCGGCAAATCAAACCAAAAAGGAATCAAATTCAGTAGGCGAAACTAGCATGCCCTAACCCGAAGAGCATGAAGGAGAACTTACTCTATGAACTCCCAATCTATCAGGTACATAGCAACAAGAAATAGACTACTTGAATTAACCCTTAGGACTAATAAATTTTTATTGATTAAAAATGAATAAATAATATTTATAAAAAATAAATAAATAATATTTTTATAACAACATCTAAAATAAATTTTAATGTTGTGCATTTTATTTTTTATTTGTTTTATTATTATTTTATATATTAACTTTGAAATGTTTTATTTTTATTAATAAAATTGATAAAATAAAATTATAAAACTAAACAAATTTTAATATTAGGTTTAATATAAATTCAAACAATGAAATTATAAATATTGCACTAAATCTTAACAAATTTTGATATTGATGTAGCTTCATCCTAATTTTGTAATTATTAATTATTTTTATAAATTATGGATTTTTTAAAAATCATGATAGGTTAAGATTTAAAATAGAGTTATGGTTGTCATAAAGAAATGAGAGAGTAAATATTATTTTGTACACCTAGAAAGCTGATAAGCACTCTGTTAAATCCATGTAATTGTACATATAAATATATCAAATTTGAGCTTACTATAAATACACTATCTTAGCAAATTAACAACTAGTGGAGAGAACAACTCAACTTCACACCAAACAAAAAATTGACTAGTCATTTCCAACTAGATCTAATAACATCCTAAAATATAGAAACAAACCTATGTAAAGATAACCAATAACCAATAATAGTAACAATCACACATATGACAAATATGAGTTAATAATTCTAACACTCCCCCTTAACGAGTGTTTTCCTTTATCTTTGTTAAGTGAGTTCATCATCATCTAGGTCTTTCCAACAAATTCTCCATTATGAATTGAAGAATCTTATAATCAAAATCATGTATATTTGGTTCAATGTGACATTTCCACCTCATACCTCCATCATGTCTTCATCACCAAACTATCAATGTCCATATAAAGAAGCAACCATCCACTAGAATCCACAATTGTCTAATTGTTCCAACCATCAATTTAATAGAATATCCTTCATGTACATGCTTCATTCAACTTCTTGATGAATTGCCCCATAATTTAAAACAATAATTTTTAAGCTTCTTCTAAATTTGACAATCAACATGGTCCACTCATAGAGCATCCAATCAAAACATGGCCCACTCCTCCAATAGTTTAACAATTCTATAACAATTTTTTTTTCACTATATTGAATAAGTTTTTCAAATCATCAAGAACACATGGCAAAGGGGTATGCATGCCTTTTCAACTTTTAAATTATAATTCACATACTCCATCCGATGGGGACACCAAGTACATGCCTTGAAAACAATGCAAAGATATTCCCAAATACTTCACTTAGGCACCAACTCTTGATAAGATACATAACTTCATATGTTGTTATAAATGCAAGGTGTAGATCACATTCCTACATGGTCAAGTCTATTTTTATTCAACACAACTAACAAAAATTGTTTTATTTGTTCACGATCATTTCACTTGCACTATTCCCACAAGAACTATCATCAACATCCCTTGGAACAAACTCTAAAAATAACTTTCTATCATATCAAGAACATGTATATTATTCATGTTGCAGTCTCACCATTCCACTTCAAATTTTAGTTTGCAATTAACCTTTGAATTCTCTAATGAGAACAATGTAACATCATCATATTTTTAGTTTCCATAATTATTTTCACCCATTAAGTAACTTGTTTCCATATTAATCTCAAAAAGTGTCAATTTTCTTCCATTCACTTGTTGTAGTGTTATTTTGAACAACTGTATTATCCCTTGTTCTACCCTTGTTCTCGTAATGATAATTGTGATCGTAACGCCAGTGTGGAAGAATCACGACTAACTAAACCTTTGATTATATATATGTTAATTATTATTTCAACTTAATTAAAAAAACTGATGGTTGGTGTTGAAACCTAATATTTGGGATTAGGTAAATCCATGTGAATATTATAAATAATAAAATAAGAAGAATTAGAAGATCAAGGGGTGTTGGGATATGAAACCCAAGAGTCTCTCCCTCCATGTGTATATCTATGATCAATATCAATGCAAAAATACAATTCTCTTTGAGGAGTTACCTCATGGCCTGACATGGTATAAAGCACAAGTCCCAACCTCTATTTTTGGCTTCCCTTGCCTCATGGCCTGACATGGTATAGAGCATAGGTCCCAACCTCTATTTTTGGCTTCCCTTATACCCTTGTAGCTCCCTCCTACCTATTTTTTGCATATTTATGCATATTTTTTCAGAACATGCACCTTTTTCCTACGATTTCAGTAATATGTTAGCTTTTGTGTTTATATCCAACTGACTTCTCACCTTCATTGTTGGGCGGATTCCACCTCTATACTATCTCAACGAATGATTCTAGTGGCTTCCATCGCTGAAGGAGAGAGTATGATCAAGGAACACTGCACGCAGCCATTGAAGCTCACCTCCCATCATATCACCCATTGAATTACGCAGCGATTGAAGCTCACCTCCATCGTTAGAATCAAAGAATTCCACTGTAATGCAACAAAGAGAAGTCCTGAAATTTGGTATCATCCTGGGTGGAGGCACCTTTAAATATTGCATCCTAGAGGTCAGTGCCCTTTAAATAATATTCATGGAGGTTTGTGTTGCATGGAATACCGAGATGAAATGAACATGTCGTGAGTGAAGTAGGTATGTTGTTCAACATATATTGCATCCAGACATATTCGATATATATTATGCACTGAATGTTTTTATAGGGTCCATATGGTATTGGTAAGGTGAATGCATATGGTATGTTGAACATACATGGTGAATGCATAAATGGTGGAGCCATATGTTATGAGATATATATGAAATATTTGCGCCTTGGTTATGTTAAATCTTGGATATGGTTCACATGTTTTATGAATTCAAAATCCTTTTATATGTTGAAGTTGTGGTATTTAATATGAGAGTGGGTGCAATTCTCAAGATATGAGTGGTGGACAGGATATATGTTATATGTCATATATGAGTGGTGATATATATATTAATTTTTTACATAGTGTAAAGTGACGTTTTTCCACTTTTATATATTTAACAAGGTTACAACTGTTTTGGAAATAGTCCTCTTTTATGATGCATTCACTAATTTCCATTGTGGGAGTGGTTCTCTCTAGAAAAGATAACTACCTTGAGTAGCCTCGGAAGATAAAACACACCCTCATTTTCAATGATTGTGGAACGGGACTTGTGAAGGAGAAGGAGATAATTCACCTACAAATCCCACATCAGATAAGGATCTTTACATTTGGGAAAACAAGAACAACAAGGCCTATGCCTTGGTTGCAGCATCAGTAAATGAAGAGGTGAGTCGATATATTTCACAATTTTCAAATGTCTTTCAAGCTTTAAACAAGTTTAAGGAATTGTATGACTCACACTCCGAACTTGAAGTTTTTCAATTGATGATTAAGTTGTTTAGTCTTGAATTGAAAAATGATGACCCTCTTTCCTTAGCATCAGAAGTAAGATCAATTATGCATGATATAAAAACCGTTGGTGTTGAAATAGACATAGGAATAGGTTGGTTTTGACATCCTAGGATATTCTGAAGAAGTTGTGTGTCTTGCACATAGAGAGAAGAATCATGCACAAGATTCTTCTAGAGGAAGAGGTGGCCAAAGAGGAAGAGGAAGAGGAAGGAAAAATTATGATTCTCGTGTACAAAAAAATTCATACAATTCTCACTATGATGAAGGTACATTTCCATCAAGTCTTTTATGGCATGTTATATTTGTACACTTGATCTATGATAACCTTCATTTTTTGAATAAACTGGTGTTATTGGTGCCTACAATTCCTAGGAAACTTAAGCAATGTGATGCTTGTATTCTAGGAAAGCAGAGAAAACATGCTTTTCATGATTCTCATTCTAGAGCACATAGAAAACTTGAACTCATTAATTCAGACTTATGTGGCCTAATGTCTGCTCCTTCTAAAAATTGTAATAAATATATGATGACATTTATTGATGACTACACCAGAATTTTTTGGGTTTATTTATTAAAGAAAAAATATGAAGCTTTTAAAAAATTCAAGAATTTTCATGCCTGGCTTGAAAATGATGCACTATCTCATATTGGCTCTATTCACACTGATGATGGAAAAGAGTACACTTCAAATGAATTTGAAAACTATCTTCTTCAGCATGGGATCAAACATCAAAATACTGTGCTTTATAAACCCCAATAGAGCGAGGTAGTTGAAAGAATGAACAAGACAATCTTAAATTTGGTACATTACATGATGTTTTTCAAGAATGTTAAATTGATGTTTTGGGCTGATGTAGTTCTATGTGTCGTTTATATAAAGAATAGGTGTCCATATAATGCTATAAAAAACAAGAGCCCTTATGAAATGTGGTATGGCCACATTCCTTCAGTGAGGCAGATCAGGGTTTTTTGTTCCATCTGCTATGCCTTGATACCTAAGGAAAAAAAAAACAAACTCGGTGCAAGGAGTCAAAAATGTATCTTCTTGGGGTACTCAAATACCTCCAAAGAATAATGTCTCTATGACGTAGTGAACAAGAAGTTTATAATATCTATAGATTTCATATTTCTTGAATCTGCCAAGTCTGACAATGTTTCTGAGCGGCAACTTGATCACTTGGATATATTCGTACATGAAAAATATTTTCAATAATTTGATAATGAGATTCCACATATTGAAGGGCAGATTCGTATACTTGATCAATATGTGGAATATTATTCTGAAGCACTCTCTCCCCCACATGAAGCTCCAACCACTAATGAAACTTTGAGTGATGTGATTGACATGATTGGTAGAATAAATCTTGATTCATCCCCAACTCAGTCAACTGAGCAACCTGGGCCATCTTAGAAAGGTCCTCCAAAATGGCTAACAAACACACTTGAAAGTGTTCATCCTGATGAGGTTGGAAAGACAGGAACACGAAGCACAACCAGGAAAAATTTGATTTGTAACAATAATGGAACCTCCTCGAGCCAATTCAGGAGCATGTATAAGAATGGAATTGTTTTTCTTATCATATGTTTTAATTATGGTCCTAAATGGATGAACCCATAATTCTTCCTGGAATAACACATAATGTAATCAGAAAGCATTGAGAAACATTAAACTCTGCTATAATTAATCCTAAAAATAATATTAAGTTATCCAAATATGGTACATTAGAAGCAACCCTACTCATGCTTAAATAATATATAATCCAAATAAATTTCATTATAATCAGTGTTCATTCCTCCAACAATAAATGATATCCATTAAGTGAATAACAGGCAACCCTGTAAAGCAATGAATTATTCAAACTTCAAACTACAAAAAAATTTGACTTGTAATGTTACAACTTTAACTTCCAAAAAAAATTTGAACGCCTCCTTCAAAAAAATGTTGGAAAATGATTTCTTTTGGTGCTAGAAATGCTTTTCCAATGCCTATAGGAGCATTGGAAAATCATTTTCCAACGCCTACAACAATGCTATAAAATTGTGATATTGAAGTGTCAATGTGAAGTTATAGTTTTGTTACCTTCAAAAAACATTATTATTGAAGTTAAGGGGTCAATAAAGTGCTTCTAGATAACCAAGTCTTATGTATTTTTTAGTGTAATGTTTCAAGTGATTTTTATCACCCCTCACCAAAACTAAGAGAAAAATGACAAATGGTAGGTGGCATGCCACATAACTCCTCATGGTTGAGGATATATGCCCTGTCAAGTTAGGAGCCCCATAATGTGGTCAAGGTGCCCCAAATGATATGTTAATGGTAGCTTGATGATTGATTACAATTGGCATTAATATTCAATATAATCTTGTATAATTTATTGAAGCCTTACCAAAACTGGGGTTATGGAGATTAATGCCATCACTAGGTCACAAGTGGAAGTCTAGGGAAGCATGAAGAGACCAACACTCCCCTAAAACCACAACGCAACTTCACAAATGGGTTTATTTTCCTCAATGCTATTAAAAACCACAGTGAAAAAACTCCGAGCCATAGGGTAAATATTCAACTCTTCTGTTGAAAGTTTATTTCATTTCTCATAGATCCAGATCGGCCAGCCATGACCAATACCAATTAAACCTGCAAACCAAGCCATTCTTCAAAAAATATTTTTCACAATAGAAAGCGTCCTCATCCACGAGAACACTGAGAGAAGAAATTTCTTGTACCATTTGAAGACGAGAACCAAATTTCAGCATAGAGTTGTATGAAACCAAAGAAGAGCTAGTTTGATTGGTAGCCATAAATGCAAAAGAAACAAAATTTTCACCAAATCACAAGGATTCTTCATTGCATGGTCTACAAAAGGAATCTATAGAAAATCCATGTACAAAAAAATAAAATATTGAATATCTAGGGTGAAGCCCTAACCATCGCAAGGGTTTCCATAGCTCCTTTCATCTCCTAATAATTTCTTGACCATTTTCATTTAATCACATGATTATTCTTTTCAACATCTTGCATCTTCAAAGCAATTTCCTTCAGCTAGGTTGTTAATATTTTGTCTCTCTTTTCTCCTTCCTCAACTTGACATCTCGGGAAGGAAACTCTTCTATTGCTTTGTCAAAATCCTTTTTTTCTTTTTCTTTTCTGGGCCTGTTTATTTCTACCAAAGCTGCATCAAGTTCCTTTTTATTTTGAATAGCTTCAGCTTCATGTATTTGATTTTTTTTCCTTGTTTTGTTAAGATCACTTAAAGCACTGGTAAATTCTCTCTCCACGTCCACTTCTTCTTCTTCTTCATCATAACTAATATCTTTACTCTGAGTATCATCATCATGTTCATCTTGACCTGCATGCTTCTTTAAGTAGAGACTTTGAAGCTTCTCTCAAAGTTGTTTACCTGATTAGCATTGACCTACATTGAGTTTCATAGAATCTAATAAAGAAATAAGAATTCCATTGATTTCTTTTGTATTATACCTTCTTGATTCATTTGTAGATGTGTTTCTAGAAATAACATAATCCCATACATCATAACCATGAACTTTAAAATAGACACTCATTCTAGATTCCCATATTTCATATTATTTTTCATCGAACTCAATAATTGTAACAAATTTTGAGATTATTGCAATATCATAGACTTCATTTGATTGTTTAGATGCATGCTTCCTTGGATTTCCCATTTCTTATCTCTTGAGATCTGCCTTCCAACTATTGCTACAACTAAACGAACCTTCTCTAATATGAATTGTTGCAAATATTAAGAGGGTGGGTGAATATGTATTTCACTTAATTTTATTTTCTTTCAAAGCATTAGATATCATTAGCACAAATCAAATAAGATGATCCATAACAGTGACCAAAATAAAAATTATTAAGGCCGAGATAGAAAAAATTAGATTACTAATGTAATGTTTTGCGCTGACATAAAAAAAGAGTGAAATTGTTTGATGATAGCAAGTGAATTTTATGCCCTTTGGAGAGAGTCAAACTATATACTTATAGAAGGAGGGAATGACATGCCCATAAGCCCTAAGATGAACACAAAAATAAACCAATAATTCTACTTTTAAAAGGGGTCGACCTGAATCTCTAAGAAATCATTTTAGGGAGTCGACTTCATTCACTATTTTAGGTTGGTTTCATAATGAAAGAAGTCATAATTGGAAGGTTGACTTAGAAAACTCAAAGAAAATAAGCTATATAAGATTCTTTTGAATATGAATGCCAATTGTAATCAATCATCAAGCCTAAATAGGACTAATCATCAAGCTGCCATTAACATCTCATTTGGGGCACCTTGACCACATTATGGGGCTCCTGAATTGATAGGGCATATCTCCTTAATTGTGAGGAGTTTTGTGGCATGCTACCTACCATTGGAATCGACATGATAGGGAAAATCAAATTATGATGGCCATGAGAGAAAAAAAAATTATCTTCCCAAATATTTTCCTCATCAAAAGCAAGCATTCTTTTGGATGCTACTTGGGTTGACATCAATGCCAACCAAATTCCAACATAATCAAATTGTTCCTTTGATTATGTGTGAGGTAACTCCTCAAAACAAATTGTATTTTTGCATTGAGATTGATCATAGATATATACATGTAGGGAGACACTCTTGGGTTTCATATACCAGTGCCTCTACATCTTCTAATTCTCCTTATTTTCTTATTTAGAATATTTACATGGATTTACCCAATCCCAAATATTAGGTGTCAACACCAACCTTCAATTGTTTTAATTAAGTTTAAATAATAATTATCATATATTTAATCAAAGTTTTAGTTAGTCGTGATTCTTCCACATTGGCGTTACAATCAAAATTATCATTATGAGAACAAGGGTAGAACAAGGGATGATACAGTTGTTCAAAATAACACTGCAACAAGTGAATGGAAGAACATTGCCACTTTTTCAGATTGATATGGAAACAAGTTACTTGGGTGAATATAATTATGGAAACTAAAAATATGATGATGTTACATTGTTCTCATTAGAGAAGTCAAAGGTTAATTGTAGAATAAAATTTGAAGTGGAATGGTGAGATTGAAATGATCGTGAACAATTTCAGCTACACCTTGCATTTATAGCAACATATGAAGTTATGTATCTTGTCAAGAGTTGTTGCTTAAGTGAAGTATTGTGGGAATATCTTTGCATTGTTTTCAAGGCATGTACTTGGTGTCCCCATTGGATGGAGTATGTGAATTATACTTAAAAGTTGAAAAGGCATGCATACCCCTTTGCCATGTGTTCGTGATGATTTGAAAAACTTATTCAATATAGTGCAATTTTTTTTGTTATAGAATTGTTAAACTATTGTTGGAGTGGGCCATGTTTTGATTGGATGCTTTATGAGTGGACCATGTTGATTTTCAACTTTAGAAGAAGCTTAAAAATGATTGCTTTAAATTTATGGGGAAATTCATCAAGAAGTTGAATGAACCATGTACATGAAGGATATTCAATTAAATTGATGGTTGGAACAATTAGACACTTGTGGATTCTAGTGGATAGTTGTTTCTTTATATGGATATTGGTAGTTTGGTGATGAAGACATGATGGAGGTATGAGGTGGAAATGTCACATTGAACCAAATATACATGATTTTGACCACAATATTCTTCAATTCATAATGGAGAATTTGTTGGAAAGGCCTAGATGATGATGAACTCGCTTAACAAATATTAATGCAAACACTTGTTAAGGGAGAGTCTTAGAATTATTAACTCATATTTGTCATATGTGTGATTTAGATAAATGTCTTTCGGATTAATCACATCATTAGGATTAGGTCGATGTTTCGAACCATCTAATGTGGTTCATCCTCAGGACAAGGTGGATCACAAAATCCTAATGATGTGATTAATCGGAAAGACATTTATCTAAATTATGGATCACAAAAGTCTTAGATCTAAATGTGTGATTGTTACTATTATTGGTTATTGGTTTTCTTTACATAGGTTTGTTTCTATATTTTAGGCTGTTGTTAGATCTAGTTGGAAATGACTAGTTGATTTTTTGTTTGGTGTGAAGTTGAGTTGTTCTTTCCACTAACTGTTAATTTGCTAAGATAGTGTATTTATGGTAAGCTCAAATTTGATATATTTATATGTACTATTACATGGATTTAACACAATGCTTATGAGCTTTCTAGGTGTATGAAATAATGTCTACTCTCTCATTTCTTTATGATAGCCATAGCTCTATTTTAAATCTTAACCTATCATGATTGTTAAAAAATCAGTCATTTATAAAAAATAATTAATAATTCCAAAATTAGGATGAAGCTACATCAATATCACAATTTATTAAGATTTAATGTGATATCAAAATTTTTTAAGATTTAATGAGATATTTGTAATTTCATTTTTTACATTTATATTTAACATAATATCAAAATTTGTTTAGTTTTATAATTTTATATCATCAATTTTATCTTTTATTAATAAAAATAAAACATTTGAATTTTAATATATAAAATAATAATAAAACAAATAAAAAATGAGATGCCCAACATTAAAATTCAAATACTTGCCAATATTCACTCAATTACTATCAGTATGATACTGCATTTCTTTTTTCAGAGCAGCCTTCACAGTTTTTGGGCTTCCTAATAGAAGCAGCACCTGTTTGGTCACATGTGGATGAAGGCATTTTTCATTTATATATTTCAGAATGAGTTTGTGCTTTTCCCTCCAACTTTACTGTGTTTATTATTTCTTTCATTCTTTCTGCACTGCCCTTGCAGTTTTCTGCGTGTCCTCTGCATGCAGCTCTGGCCTTCACTGCAAAATTTCATGATTGGACATTTAGTAAAAACCACACTAGAAATAATGTTATATTTATATCCAGCAAATCAAAACCAAAATATCTGAATAAAAAGCATGGAATGGATTGACGATCTGAGAAGCATAAGAAGCAAAATCCCCAAAACCAGCTCTCTCGAAAAACCAGCTCTCTAGACAAATCTCACACAATATTTACGAGCGGAGGAGCATAAGTGCTCTCAATCGTAGATCTGGGTCAACTTGGAAAGCTTGTGCTTGTGAGAGAACAACCTCACCGCATCTTTTCCTGCACAGTTAGGAAGGCTGGTTAATCTGACCAGTGTGAATCTTTTACAAAATAAAAAATCAGATGGAGCGCTGTAGATCAATTGAAATTCAAATCAAAATTAAAAATCAAATGGAGTGCAGCAGATCAATTGAAATTCAAATCTAATCAGTGATTCGGGAATATCAATTCAAATTCAGAATAATAATGGCGCGGATTTGCGTTGGTAAGTTCATAATTAATTCACCGCTTCGGTCATCCCCAGGCTCTCTACACAAACGGAGTCTTTTTCCGGTCAGGAACATTCCGGGCACGCCATCGTAATGTCAAGGCATGGCCATGTATGGTGAAAGGGCCGGCCTTAGGAGCATTAAATGCCCTATATAGCTGAAATTTGGTTATTGCGATATTCAATCCCATTATTTCTTGATCAGTCTGATTTTTATTCAAAAGGAAGCTGAGAACAGAAGCTTGGAGGACAAAGAGCAAGGGGGAGAGAGGACACCCTTGCCTCAGCCCTCTTGAGGCTTTGAAGAAATCAGTAGCCCTCCCATTCACCAAAGGGGCAATCCAGGGCTCGCTAATACAAGCCTTGATCCAATTGATAAATTTGAGGCCAAAACCAAATTTGTGTAGGACGTCCAACATAAATCTATGCCTCACCTTATCAAAGGCACTTTCAAGGTCTAACTTGATAACCATTCCTTTCTCTTTCCGGATCAAGCTTGAATGGATCGCCTCTTGGACCAGGATAAAATTGTCCACGATCTGTCTTCCCTGAATAAAACCTCCCCGATTCTCAGGAATTATGTCAGGAAGAATGGTTTTCAGTCTGTTTGCAATCACTTTTGTTATCAGCTTGTAACTTATGTTGCAAAGGGATATAGGACGAAATCTGGTGAAGGAATTGGCGCCTTTTTCCTTAGGGATAAGAGCCAGGAAAGCCGAATTGGTATTTCCCCCAATTTTCTGACAAGCTTGAGATTTCCGAACCATTTTGCATAAATCTTTTGCCACAATCTGCCAGCAGTTCTGCAAGAATCTGGCAGTAAAGCCATCTGGGCCCGGGGCCTTATCTGGCTCCATTGCAAAGAGGGCTGATTTTATTTCAGTATTGGTGACTTCTGCTTCCAAAATCTGATTCTTTCTGGCAGAGATCAGAGAGGGAACCTCATTCACTAAAGTTGAAAGATGCCCCGGTCCCTCATCTTCGTTGTACAAATTTTTGAAGTGGAGGAAAGCAGCGTTTTTTATGCCTTGAATATCTATGTGTTTGATGTTTTCGTCCTTGATTTATGAGATGGAATTGAAACTTTTTCGAACTTGGGCTTGTTTGTGAAAGAAAGATGAGTTCCTATCGCCTGCCTTAAGCCAAAGCCTACGGGATTTAATCCTCCAGTACTCTTCCTCGGCCAAGCTTGCCTTGAGTAGCTTTTGCTGAAGTTCGGCCTCCTTGTCTGGAATTTCTTTTGTGATCTCTTCGTTTTCCGATTTCAGATGGTGTATCTCGAGACATTCTTGGATCTTTTTCCTTTCCACTGCTGGATTAGGGAGGGATTTTACCCAAGATTTCAATGCAGATTTTACTCTTCTGAGTTTTTCCTCCCAAACAAAGAAGGCAGAACCGTTGATTGATTTCTTCCAACTTTCTTTTACTAGTTGCATAAAGGACTGTTCCTTGACCCAAAGGGGACTGAATTTAAAGGGAATAGGACCTTGATCCATATGGGCCAGAAGATCAAGTTTGATGGGTCTATGATCGGAGACACTACAGGGGAGAATATGCATTTTAGACTCTAAACCAAGAAGAAAAAAGGAACTTTGAACAAGAAATCTGTCTAACCTTGCAGCAATATGTCCCGGACCGAGTCTTTTATTGGACCAAGTATATTTTCCCGACGAAGGTTTAGTGTCGATCATATCCCAATCCTGAATTAGGTCCTCAACCCATTCTCGCGCCGGATCCCTAACCATGCTTCCTCCACGCTTTTCAACCAACGATAAGGTGAGATTTAAGTCCCCTGCAATGATAATGTTCGCTAACTCTTCAGAATCTGCCAGACTTCTAATAGAATCCCAGCAGATCTTTTTCTCTCCTACGCTGACTGGGACATAAAGGTTGAAGAGACAGAGGGTCTTATCTAAATCAACGTGTTGCAGCTTAGAGAACAGCCAATGGGTGTTGGCGACCTCTTTGATCTTTAAGAATTTGTTTGCATTCCAAAGGGTGCCCAGGCCTCCTGAGGCACCTCGAGCAGAAACAGCTTGCCCTTCACTTCTCTTCCACAATTTTTTGCCGATATGGAGGAAGGCCTTGTCCTCCATTTTAGTCTCCTGGATGAGGAGTATATCAGGAGTTTCTGATCTCAACAGACTTTTTATGGCTTCTTCTTTTATTCTGCTCCCCATACCCCTACAATTCCGGGAGACAATCTTCATCACTTGATTTTTGAGTGGGGAGCTCCTTTAGAGCTCTGGGACTGATTTCTGGTCGTCTTCGGAGTTTTTGCCAAGAGTTTCTCGAGAGTTGGTTGGCTTCCTTGGAGTTTGTCTTTATAAGTCTCCTGCTCTCGTTTTTCACGAGCTGATTTTCGGCCTCTCAACGATCTTCTAGCCGAGGTTTGCAAGTCCCCTATTTCCCCTTATTCTTCTGAGTCCTCCGAACCTTGCACTTCCTCAACCTCTTCTGTGGGTATCTCTTTCGATCTGTCTATATTACTTTCAACTTGCTTTGGTCCCGAGGGGGACTCTTTTTGGGGCGATCCTTATTTCTGCATCTCTATTTCTTGGGTGTCTTCTATTGCTGAACTTAACTGTGTAAATTTGTTTCCTTGTTCTTCTATGACAGGTGTTTGAATCCTAGTGTCTGCCTGGTGCCCTCTGCCGTTCGTATTACCAGTTCTAGGGGCTTTGTGAGCAATTTTGGTCCTTTTAACCTGAGTCCATCCTTCCTCCTTGCCTTTCTCCACTTCACTATTCTTTGGACAACCTCTAGCAAAATGGCCATAGACATGGCATTTCTGGCACTTGAACGGAAGCTGCTCATAATCCAGCTTTTGTACATGAGTCCAGCTTCCAACCCTGATCTTTATTTCCTCGGGCAAACCAACCTCAAGGTCCACTTCAACACAGATTCTAGCGCAGTCATATTGATCCTTGCTGTTTGCTCGATCAATGAATTTTCCCAAGGTGTTTCTGATGTGCTTAAGAGACTCCCAATTCCAGCAGTGCGCTGACAGGTTGGGCAGCCTAACCCACACAGGGATGGCTGTGGGGACGTCAACTGCTGGATCAAAATCCGGCATCCACTTATTGAGATATAGCCCCTGAGGGCCCATGAAATAGGGACCGTTACGGAATATCAGATTCTTATCATCCTTTTCAGCGAATTCAAATAGAAAGAATCCTTTCCCTAGAAAGTACGAAGTGACTCTGCCTTTAATCAGCGGCGCCCAGTTCCTTGCGACCAAGTTCTCCGTTGTTTTGGGGGAGGGCCAGAGACCGGTGAACTATCCAACCAAAGCACGCTCAGCCAAAGAAAGGGCGACCTGAATCGGACCCTCTAGAGGGAGCGAAATCTCAGGGATGTCATCCAAGCGTTTCACAAACTTCTTTGGAAGAGATTCCAGAAGTTTGAGAAAGGCGTCAGCATCAGTGAGAGGAGGCGGCTGGGTTGGTTCCATTGATGCAGCGACGACTTAACTCGGTCGAAACGAGCGCACACAAATCCCTGTAATCAAAACATGGTCCTTCTAGCCACCACAGACGTGTTAGAGCCCCAGTAAAGCCAAGAAAAGAACGAGGGCCGAAGCGTCGCGCACAGACAAAAGGAAAACTGGGCGGCCGACTCAAAGCGTCGCGCCGGCCCAATGCGCCGCGTCACCTCGTGAAGGCGCCACGCAAGAACAACTTAGTAGATGGAAGCCCCGTCCATAGGAGAAGAGCTAAGCTCTGCAAAATGGTCACTGGGCCGAGGCAACGGCCTCAATCGCAGAGGGGATCAGTTGCAGAGCGGCCTACCCTTCCACTTCACTAAAATTTTAATCCCAATTTTAAAAACAAAAACCAAAAAAAACTATTTTGATCACTATATACATGAGAAAGAAAAATTAAATTAAAAAACAAATTAGGTTTACAATTTTGATTTCTATATAAAATTTAGTTATTAGATTAATAAAAATGTTGTTGAGTTTTTATCTTAATCATTATATACATGAGAAAGAAAAATTAAATTAAAAAAAAATTAAAAATAAAAAAAAACCACCCTTATCAGGTTTATCACTATGCCTTTAATTATCTTGATCACTATATACATGAGGAAGAAAAATTAAATTAAAAACAAATTAGATTTACGTATATTATTGATTTCTTGATCACTATATACATGAGGAAGAAAAATTAAATTAAAAAACAAATTAGATTTACGTATATTATTGATTTCTATATAAAATATAGTTATTAGATTAATAAAAATGTTGTTGAGTTTTCGTTTTTTTAATGATATTTAATGGTTATTTTTATTTTTATTCTTGTTTTGAAAAATGATTGATCTCGTAATATTTTTTTTTTTTTTGGTCAGATATATATATATATAATGGTTGTTTTTATTTTTGATTTGAAAATCGTATCTTTTTTTTTCTTCTTCTTTTCATATATATGTGTTGAGAAAGAAGTCAACTGGGTCAAGGCATTCCTTGATATGAAGTTACAAGTTCAATTCCCCACTCTTATCTGGGTGATGTTTTTGGATATGATGATGAAGATGTAGTCCTACCCAGCGTAAAAAAAAATATATGTGAAAAAGAAGTATATAAAAAAGACAAATTAGGTTTAAGTATATTATTGACTTCTATATAAAATATAGTTATTAGATTAATAAAATTAGCCTTCTTATATTTCATGATTTGATTTTTTTCGTCATGGTTTTGATGCGTGTAGGTGAACATGGATTTGTGAAACAAATTAGTGTCACACTCTCCTTTGATCCATTGAACCCTGAAATTTTGCTTGTAAAGGATTTCTTCTTGAGCTAATCTTTCTTCCAACTAGATTTTTATAGAGACCTCTTTTTCCAGCTATTCCGATTTGCTTTTAGTGATTATGGCTTGTTAGATGTTTTTTTTTTCTTCCTCTAATTTTTGTTTCTTTTTGTTGAAAATGCAACAAGAAATTCCTAATTTAATTTTCCTTTGAATTAAATTAGGAGAAAATCGTTATCACTTAGTTAGCTTAGTTAATCAGAGTTGAGGGCCTAACTTGAGTTGTGTAGAGTGATTCCTAGATTTTAGGAGCCTAGATTGAGTTAATTTTAGTTGTAACAATTTAATTGAGCTAAATTGAGTTAAAGTCAGTTAAACTAGTTCCAAGTGTTGGAGGAAGTAGGAGGTCTAGCAGTGGGGTGCAACTTAAGTGTTCAACTAGTTAACTTATAAATCAACTATAATTAACTCATGCGTGCGTGAAATACGAGTTACCCAATTGAGATTGGAGTTCAAGGGAAGTGTACTATCAGTTGTATAATTATCCAAGTTGTACAAGTGGACCTATAGAGATTATACAATTAAAAATGAGGATTTCCCTAATTAATTGGGGGCTAATTCCTTGAGAAACAAGGCAAGGAAATAAGAGCTCGGAAAGAGGAAAATTGGCTAAGTATTGTCCAGAGTCAGTCAGTGAGGCAGTGAGATAGATTATACTTGTGCAAAGGTTACTCAGACTTGAAAAAACATTGCATTTCTTATCTATTTTTTGATTAATACAATAAATATAGGAAGGAGTTTTGAGCAGTTTCTTTGCCCTAGATATATCCTCGTGCATGTGTCTTGACTCATGATGCATGCTTTTGATATTGCTTCTCAATTGTGAATTGCTTTCCGCAGATGCGTAGAGTAGATTTGAGTCTTATATTTTAAAAAATTGTATGTACAATATTGAATCTACAATTAATTTCTACACTCTTCATGGATATTTCCAAAGTCCACAATGTTACAGGATTTCAATTTTCGCTGGATGAAATTTAGTATTTGTTGAAATTTATAGATCATTTGACCTGAGATGATTGCAAATTCTGGCCACCAAATCTCCATCTTAGAGAGGAGTTCTGGGTGATGAATCCAAAAGGCTTCAAATATGAAGGGTTTTTGTGTGGCGAGGAGGACCAAGCCAACTGAAGCATGGTGGGCCAATGATAAAAACAAAATCTTGGGAGGATGGTGGCCTCTAAGAAAATCCCCAATGCAAAGAATGGTTCACAAATGAGGAATTAGTAAAGTCTTGATGCTACCTGTTGTGAACCTCTTCTTTTATTGTTCCATGCATATACCCCATTATAAGGTTGAATATCCACCATTTTATTGTTATCTATGAACGAGTTGAAGGCTGTGGCCTCCTCGTCCAACTTTATTATGCCCCCTTTCTTTTAGAGAAAGAATAAGATCAAATTAAAATCCCCACCTAGTATCCATAGATCAGGGTGAACTAGGCGAGTGACTGTAGTAATATTTGAGAGGAAATATCATTTGTCTTGATAAAGAGTTGGACCACACACATTAGAGATTATGATAGATTGAAATGAGCCTATGGGCTGAAAGCAAGTTGATAGAATCCTGTGAAGTGAAAATGAGTCTATGAGAGAGACGGTGGACATATTCCAAAGAATGGCTAAAATGCCTAAGACACTTGTGGCACATTCAGAATTGAATTCACAGTTCCTCTAGAAGGATTTGACTAATTTGGTGAGATGTTGGTGGGTGCACTTCGTTTCTTGAATAAGGAGAATGTATGGCTTATCTGTGGATATTTTATTTTTCAAGATACGATGTTTAGATTTTCCGTTCAGTCCTCTTACATTCCAGGATGTGATTTTCATCATTTAGGGTTTGGAGATGAGAGGGAAAAGGGAGATCATGGGAGTGACTCTTCCCAAGTTTACTAGGAATTCCCCAAGATCTTGCAAGAGTTAGCTATTAGAATTCCTTCCTTTTTTCTTTGGCTCTCTTATGGACACGATAAGATCTCAAGGGGAATTTATTTTGATACCTTGCAAAGAGAAAGAAGAAGAAGGGGATATAGGTTTACCTGATGTGTTTTCCTTTTGGAGAAGAAAGTCTTGATGCTAGAGATACGGTCTGGATATGAGCTGGACTTGATCATCCAGGATGGTTGCTGGGTATTTGCTAAACCACTCTTCAACTATCAATTGCATATGCATGTCTTGAAGCTATGAATTTGGTAGTTCCTCATCCATGGGTGATAGCCTACTCTTCATTTGGGATCATTTGTTCTGACTGTGAGGTTTGAGTAAGAAATACTTAATCTCCAATCTTACTAGCTTGATCTTATTGAGAGGGTTGGAACTTAGTTGTGTATTGCGGTTGGGATTCCTGGCCTAGGCTCGTTCCCTCATCTGAATTTTCTAAGATATTGAACCTATTTGTGGTGTTGTTGCATTGAGAATTGACATTCTCACCTCACCTTGAAGTATTCCGCTTTCTACCTTCTACTGCGGTGAACCCATATTTTGAAGAGGTCTCGGCTGTCGATGCAGCAAGAGTCTTTGTTGAAGAGGGTTTTTCCAAGAAATATTTGAATATATGATCGTAGGCATGGAAGTGCTTGCATCTAAATGTAATTTTCTCATATTCAATAGGTTGATCCCAGATAATTTCCTCATGGCTTAAGGGAATATTGGAGGGCAAGGGCTTAGTTAGGTCCATGTAGACACATAGTATTGCATACGATGTGTATCCTCCAGCCTTAGCTATGTCAGACAAAATTACAAACTTCCCAAGCTTATTTCCTATTTGAGCTAGGATCTATGGATCCCAGTATTCTTGTGGCAGGGAGTATAGCTTTAATCCAGACCGAAAGATAAGAGAAGTATTCCTTTTCTGGATTGAACCTCAAGGTCCAGGGCTTCATGAAAAGACCTGAAGATTTCATGAAATAAGTCCCTCCGTGAATAATGTGTTCTCGGTCCTCAATATTATTGAGGATTACAATGAAGAAACTAAGAGAGCCAAGCTTGAGCTCAACTTCCCTTTTAATAACCCAATTCTTTCGCATCCAACTTAGGAGAGTCTTCTCTAAGGGTCAGGGTCCTATAAACTTGTAGATGATTTCATATTCATGCATCCTTTCCATAGTTGCACCAAGATTTTATGGGGTGTCTTTCACCCGCGACCTGCAATGATTGGGCTTCTTCTCGTTGTTGGGTGCTTGATCTGCAACTGTGCTGAAGGATGGCCTGTGACTCGGACTGCCGACTCCTGATGTATTGGTCACCTGTTGGGTTTCATGTGAATCTTGCTTACGTGACTGTTGTTGCGAGGAGTGATTGGCCACTTCTGATTTGAATGAGGGGCCTTCGCCGAGGGGGGGGGTCGGCGGGGGGGCGCCGTCATTGGTTCGCGGACATGGTTGAAAAAGGTAAAAGCTCATAATTGATTCAAACTATGTTGCAGAGCAATAGAAATTCGTCAAAATTAAAATAATTTAAATTGAATTAATATAAAAATAATTTAACAAATTTATAATAAAATACTTCTGAAAAATAAAAAATATAACACAATAATAACCAATTAAAAATAAAATAAAATAAAAGAAATAAAAATTTAGGTAAACGAACAAATTTACATAAAAAAAGAATAATGGCATGAAGGAAAAAGCCCCCTCATGAATATTTATATAATATCGGTAACTGTTACATTCATGGAAAAATTATTCTAAGAAGATTCACTTGAAGGGTCACTTCCACTTGGCTCATTAATGGAGCCTTCTCTTAGGAGCATCGAGGAGAATTGACCATGTGACCTCTTAATAGTGAGGTGCTTTAATGATAGGGACTCAACCATTTGAGCTAATCCTTGGGATATTTTGAGTTTACACATGCACACACACCCACACACATACACATTAGGGAATAATATCCTGCTCCACGTGGATGTTTGAAATAAACCTGAAACCCTACCCGACTTGCTCTTCTACATCTAATATTTCCCTATGGACGACTTCAAGTATAATATCTCTATATCGTTCCATAAAAAATCTGGCAAAGGATTGAACACGAGTGCCTCTGAGGGTAGGGGCCTAAATTCAGGAGAAGAGGGAGGGTATGCCTCTTCAACCGTAGTGTGAGGGTCCAACCAATCGATGCTGAACTATTATGGAGAGGGAAACGACTATAGGGGATACCGAGGAGGGAGGGATAAGGTGAGGAGAGAGGAAGCATGCAAAATATATAGGTGGAGGGCTAAAATATGAGTACATATGATAGAAAAGAGGGTAAAAACATGAAAGTTTGGGCATGAAAAAAAGAGAGAGTGAGTGATAGATCCAACAAACAGTAAAGAAGGGAAGAAAACTCATAGAGAAGCTGAGGAGAGGAAGCCCCCCAAGCCCCCCAAGAGCAGAGGTTCGATGAAGGTGATAGAGGACTAGAAATAAAAATAACATGTAAAGGATAATAAAGAAGTAAAATGATGTAAATACTGAAAATATTTGCACGGAGAAAGAATGAAGAGGACAAATATGAATTAAAAACATCTGCGAAGAGGAGTGACACACAAGAACGCAATGAGCCTCGAATTGTTGAGATGCTCTGCGGAAAATATGGCCTCTGTCTGCATGTTCTCCATATGACTGCACTGATAGCCCAGAGCTATAACTCCTGAAGGAATGCAACCATGGTGGATTGAATATAAGTGGATCCAATCTCCTTTTTTAAATTTCATTGTGGCCTCCCCCCCACTTCTTAGTATTATTGTAGATTTTAACCCTGTACATAAATTACGTGCAAATGAAATCTTCAAACACAAAAATAAATAATGGAGAGAACATAAAATAAATATACACAAATATTTTCCACTGGATCTAAAAACCGGGAATACCAAATTTATTTTTCATTTACAATACATATATATATATATATACACACACATGTCGAAGCATTCATAAAACCCAATCTAGTAACCCTGGATTAGAACATAATCATAGTTCCCTTGACCATATCTACAAAATACCATGGGAAAAAAATCATCATGCTCAAAACCATGTGCAAAACCCATGGACAAAACCATGGGTAGGTCTGGCCACCATCTGGGGGTCCGACCCCCCATCCTTGGGTTCGCCCAACTAATTAATGGGACCCTCCATTTAGATTTTTCTAATATCGCTAACTTGAATGCTTCATTTTGGTTTATTTTGTGATATTTTAATTTCACTTGGATTTTAATTTTGATAGTTTCATTGCTTTTGTTTTGATGCTAACTTTGTAATGGTTCAAGTATCGTCTCATTCTCACTAACGATTTATAAGATATCCTTAATCAAAGTTTGGTCAAATTTCACAGTCGGGGGCATAAAATATGTATTTAGCTTTTATTTTATAATTAGTATAAACTTAATTAATATAAATTATGTAAATATAACTTATTTAATTAATTCAAGTATTGTAGATTAGTTAATTAAGTTAATTTTGTGTGTGTGTGTGTGAATGTATGGTTGTTTTATTACTTCAAAAAAAGCATTACATAGAGAATGGCTTCCTGCTACTGGTCCGCCTAAAGGGAAATCAAACCAATGGCACAGATTCAAAATATTATGATTACATTGTCTTCTTTTGACCATGGCCTTTGACAGTATAAAAATACTGGAGAAATTATGAGGAAAAAAATGGGTACGCAGGTCTATCATATCTAAGAAAAAATTACAAATTTTTGGGGTGCCCACACTATCCAAAAGTGTCACTATTAGAGACTATAAAAAGCAACAAACTACCACCATGTAATTTGAACTGGCTAAGCCAAATATGCATGGAACATAGCTAATGCAAAAGGATATTGAATACATGGAGCCTAATATGTTGGGCCAATTAATTTCTGCATAAGACCAATCCATCCTCAATCCGGTCCTCCGACATTGACATGAATGCACAACAAATCCATATTGCACCTACCGATGGATGCCTCCACTAAAACGATTATTCTTGGAAACTTGGTTGAAAGATGTCGCAGACCGCCTACCATGCCTCATGTCATAGTGATGGTTCACAACAATTGGGAATTTAATATTTTGTACCTTCAAGTGATCAGAGACGCATGGATAGCCATATCTTGTGGTTTGAAGGCAATGTAGTATTTCTATAATGTTTAGCATGGATCAACACCCACAGTGGGGGAGAAATCCTGAAGCGTTATGTCCCAGCAAGAGTTGTACAATTGATCTGGAAGAGATTGAGTCTATTGAATTTTAAGAGGAGGGCCATCTAAATCCAGGGAAAAATTGGCAAGATGATCTGCCAACTTATTTCCCGAGCGTCGGGAATATGAGAGCATAAGAGCTCAAATACGATGGAGGAGTGAGACCACTTTATTGAGATGCGACTCTATATGTGAGTTGCCTGAAATTTTAAAGAGGGGTGAACAACATTGGAGTTTTTTCAATAGTGAAATGATGAGTAGGGACTCACCTTCAATTAGGAGTTGATTAAATGAATTTCAAAGCCTCTATAAATCCTTGTTCTAGGCCCCATATTTCTGCCTCATTATTGGTGGAAATCCTTGCTTTCTTGCATAAATATTGAGAATTTTCCCCGAGCTATTCCTTAGAACTCCACCGTAACTCACTTGACTTGGATTTCCCTAGGAAACCCCATAAAAGTTGATCTTAACTAAAACCTCACGGGGCAGAGACCAGGATATGGGACTCATAAATCTAGAGGTGGAAAGAGATCCTTCAGAAATGGAGTATAAAGGTCATAGACCAAGAGAGTGAAGTATGTTCTATTTCATAGGGGAGAAATCCCAACCTTGGGAGATACATTGCATGGAGGCAATGGTTTCCTAAATTTGTAAGAGAATTAGGGACCATATGCCTTCCAGAGAAGAAGTGATGTTTTTGAAAATGCAAGCATTACGGTCCTTGCAAATGTTCCAAGTGATGAATCTAGGTCTGAATTGCAGGGCCTTGTTAAGGATAGGGCTAGAAAAGGGCACATCCTTCCAATTCTATAGAGAAGAAGACAATGAATGAGCTATAATGTTGGAGCATTGAAACACCATCATGATTTTATCCCATAGCTCTCTTGAGAAGGAAAAAATGAGGAAAAAATGATCTGAGTCTTCTGCTTGAACTTGACACAACATACAAATAGAGGGACCTTTTGTAGCTGCTACAACCACCCTCCAAAATTTTTCCTATGCTTTGATTTTGGAGCCTTCCTTTTTGTCCATATGAGATTATCTTATACTGTCGTCAAGTATTCATGATTTGATCAAGAATTATTCTTTTCATCTGTGCTTCTGTTTTCTTGTTTTGATACTTATCCAATATTTTGAATCACAAGCTAACGTTCTGACTTGGCCTTACAGTAGTTCCGGGCTTGCCTCCAAAAACTGCGCAATCCATAAGGGAAAACCAACCTTGATGATGGAAAATGTGCAATCTAGACTGGAAGCTTTGCCTTGATCTTGAGAACTACGCATTCATGGATGGAAACCCAACACTTAGCCAAAAAACTGCGCAATTGACATCCCTTGAGCTAAGAAACTGTGCAATGCACTAGGCCGAAAGGTTTCCTAGTTCCCTAGAATTGCACAGTATTCCTTGGCAGTGTGCATGGAAAGTTTCCCAGAAATAATAGGAAAACAAGAAAAAAAATTAAAAATCATCCCTATAAAATAGGGATTCATCATTAGTTTCCCGAAGGTGGCACAATTGTTATTTTTAGAAATTTCTGCCAAGTGTCATTTTTCCCTTGATTTTAGGCATGCACGTCATAAACCCTAATCCACGCAAATATATTTAATTTCTGCATCTAGAGCTCATTGTAAATTTGATCTTGGATCTCTGGCATTGCCAAGAAGATCAATGAACCTTTAGTGGAGTTTGCGTCGCTTTTCTAGGTAAGTTTTACTTTTGTCGTCTTTTGCCACTTTTTCTGTCACTTTTTGTCATTTCACTTCTGTGAGTGCTGTTTTGCTTGTTTCTCTTCATGGTTGCTGGAGTTTTAACATATATTAGCTCGTATAAGGGTTGATTCAGTTTTTCATTTTCCTTTTATAAGTGTCGCATTAGTTTTCTTGTTTTTGCACACCGGTGATCGTCGTTTCAACAACTCTCCTCACATATTTATTTTTCCTTTCGTTTGTCGAGTTTCTGCACTTGATTCACAGTAATCCATCCATACTTAGTCAGATTTTCACTTGAAATTGAATTATGACTTAGATCTTCTTGTTTCCCACACCTTCACCACGAATATCTGCACTTCACTTGGCCATGCACTAACTTTCCCAGCTGGGCATTGCGAAATTCTGAGGCTCAAGTCAAGAAATTGGCCTCTGAGACTACAAAATGTGCAGTATAGGACGTCCTAACTGCGCATTGCATAGTTCCAAGGCTTAGTCAATGCATAGTATATCCTTGTCATTTCCCAGGCTGAATTTCACATTGCACAGTCTCAAGCCTCAGGCTGCATCCTTGGATGTTGAGACTGTGAAATGTATAGTTCCCTCTGCTAGCCTCCTTCACTTGATCATGAAAATTGTGCAATATAACTCATTAGTATATGGGTTTTCTTACCTCCCGCAGGTACCACAGTTGTTGAGCTCTTCTCTTCATCAGTCACTGTTACCATGGAACCCAACAGAGCTGCTTCAAAATACACCACAAAAATTAGTACCAGGTAAGTAGTTGAGAGTATGTCAGTAAACTTTCCAATGTATTTAGACACTCAACTGTTTGTGGAGAAGGAATCATATATAACATGGTAGAAAGTGAACGAATCTTTTTTATCAAAGAGATTCAAGGAAGATCTAGAGGATCGGGTTAGGGGAATTTTGAGGTCTAAAATGGGCCTCCTAAGGAAATGATAAAATAATAGCGGACATAATAAAATATTTTTAGATCACATTATCAAATTTTAGAGAGAAAAAAGAAACAATTGTTTTTTCAATTCATATTTTCAACTTATCTCCCTACGAGTTTACTCAAATTTCGAGCAGAAACACTTGTTGGATGTAGAATTTGATTTCTCATCCAAGGAGTACCCATGTTTCATACTTTCGATGGACCTTGCCTCACGAAAAAATGAGAAATACATGAAAAACATGATTTCAATCACGATTTTTCATGTATTTATCATTTTTCGTGTAGTAGGGTCCATAGAAAGTATGCAACATGGGTACTCTGTTGGGGCCCTTGTTTTGAATTTTGCATGAAGAGCAGATTTTGGGTTGCGGATCAGCACATGGCAGGTGCAACAACGGTAGGCAGCGGAGCTGTCGAGGTTGCGGAAGAGCGGGAGAGAGATGACGAGGTTGGTACAGATAAGTGTAGACGAAGAGAAGATGCAGCAAAGAACAGATTGTGGAACTCTTGTGCAACAGGAAGAAGCCGAAAGCAGCTGAGTAAGAACACGAGAGAAACTAACAGTTGCGCTGGCGGGTGAATAAATATGCCGTCACCCAGTAGAAAAGGGAATCATGCACATAACAGAGAGATTGGAAAGGTTGGAGTAGAACGAGGCTGAAGAGCAGACGCCGCAGAAGAGCTCTGTTCTGAGTGCGACATTCGTGTATTTCCTGTGTTTCTATCGATCTGTCATGGCTGTAGTATCTCTCTCTCTATCCTGCAGGACCTCTGTAATAGAATTTGGAAACTCTTTCTGTTGAGCAATGTAACTTTGGATCCTGCTGAATGGTTATTAATATATTTGAAGGTTGTTGTCTTACTGTATGAGTTAAACGTGTTTCATGATGTTTGTAGTACTTTAAAATTTTATTTGCTTAGTATCTGCATGATTTTTTGAGAATATCTTCTACGTATGATGTTATGTATGCGTATGATTCTGTGTTGGCTTCGAGTTGCAAATCCATCCGCCAATACCGATCTGTTCCCCTCCTTCATGTGGTCGCGACACGCCTCGGGTGAGACTCTCTGCTCTTTGGAGTAGGGTGAAAATGTTGGCGTGGTGCTAGACTACAACGGACTCCTTTGTTGGCCCAATCCTCGAACCTGGGTCTTGCCCGCGAGACCTGTTTCCTCACCAACAAATGGTTTCGTTGTCGGGACCATAAACTTCATTAGGTGAAATAGATCATGGTATCAAGGATATTTGGAGGAGAAATACGGAGATGGTGGGATAACCACCTGGACCGGTTTATAGCTCGGTAAGCTGAACTGAGAAGCCAAAAAGAGAAGGCGATCAAAGATCTAGTTCTCTTCTCAGATTCTTCCAGCGATACATACGAGATCCTTTGGCGAAAGTTCCCCAACGAACTCTATAGTTGGTTGCGGAGGCTACAGACCAAAGTGACTAAGGACAAATCGCGGAAGATCGACTGCAAGTGGGTGCACAAAGATCTGGTGGCCCTTCATCGGTTGGATTCCGAACTATCCCGAGTTGTAGATTTTTGGGTAGAATCTACTTTGGACGGATATATTGTGGATTTTTCAACGGAGTGCTACCAGTCGTTCTTTAGAGCCAAAGCTATATTCTGATCCAGACTAAGAGGGAAGTTGCTGAAGGAAATTCCATTGTGGATTAAGGCCTTGATGGTGGACGAAGGGTTGATGGAATTCCAGAAATTAGGCATGGAAGTGTAAACCTCCAGTGCTGGGGGAAGGGCCTGAGGGACAAATGCTACGCGAAATCTGAATCGGGGGAGTGGGGGAATGGTTGCTGAGACCGCAAGGAGGTTGAGGGAGCGACGTGCACATCGGAGGGCACAGATCGCAAAAAGGTGGCGAGAAAGGGTGATGAGGGAGTTGAAACGATAGGGGAGTAGTCGGAAGGATAAAAGGGAGGTGCCTCAGGCGATAGTGGACATGGAAGGCCAGGTGGGTCCCCAGGAAATGGGAGGAACCATTAAAGGAGTGCGGCGGGTACATGGGAGCCTAGCCAGGAGGAAGGGAGAGATGATGTCTGACGAAGGAGATGCAGACGCGTGCCCGGAAGAAGATTCCGATGTCGAGTGGTACATCGCGATGCAACAGCTATTCCAAGAAAGGAAGGAATTCATATCTCCAGGTATTTCGGCTTCCCAAAGTTCAAATAGCGTGGATCCCTACCTTCCCCTGGTACTCTATAACCCCTTAAGTGATATTTTTGTTAAGTTAAAAGAGTTGTGTCGATTGAATAACATTCAGTTGTCAGCAGCAACACATGCTAATAGTAGCATTACTAGTGGTATAATTACGCAACCACGACCTGGAGGGTTCATTCTAGTTACACCTCCACAAGTGAATATGGTGGGGTCATTCACCCAGTACCCATAATTTTCTGGGCAGGGTAATGACGATGTGGAACAACACTGGTACCTCTATGAAGCCATATGGAGGGTACAACAGACGCCAGATGCAGGAAAGTTGATCGAATTCCAAACCACGCTGAGAGAAAGGGCATTGCGCTGGTTCATAAAGTGGTCAGAGTTTAATATCCCCTTTCAGGGATATCTTTCAAACACAAGCAACTCTAAACCAGAGATGGAATGGAGGGGCTTTTACCATATATTTCACCTCTGAAGAGAGGATGAGATATGGAGGCTACCTGGCCCTTTCCAAACTCTGTCTATAGAGTATAGGGAAAACACATCAAAGGGGATATCAACTGGACTATCCCAAAGGGTAAATGGATAGTAATACAGAACATGCAACAAGATACAAACTGCTATAAACTGAACATGAAGCCGATACACATGAAATGGAGAGAATACTGAGCCATTTTATTATACTGAGAAATAAGGAAAGTACAAAGGTTTTTAGAATGATAGCACCTTGAATTTCTCAGGGAAAGTGTAGAAATACTCTCATAACACTGTATGGAATGGTTGCTCCCTCTATCAACTGTGTAATCCACAAACTGCTGGAAAATGTTGCCGTGCTGCTATAACTATTGGAATGGAATGAGTCTTTGGGGCTGTTCCCCAACTCATAATGAGCTGAAACTCTAGAATCAGCCTCTACTCACTAAACCCAGAAAATCCCAGAAAGCATTTCTAAAATGGTCGACCCCCGAAAATCACCCCCTTGAGGATCTACGATATCCTCCAAGGCTCTGTGCTAAGGCTAAATGGAATCCACCAAAATACTACCACAAACTCTACCAAAAAAATCCAATAGACACGGGCTGGTCCCTTGCACAATCTCTAGGCCCGAAACCCCCAAAATGACATCAACCCAGAGCTCCCACGAAATGAACTGCGTCCTCCCTCTCAGGACTGCGCAGTCACTAGATGCAATGCTCCACAACAAAGCGTCAAATCGATTATCCTGAAAAAATACTGATAGGAATTACTCACCCAAGCAAGCACTCGAAGTCTCCCGGGGCTGAGGGTGAGATCTCCGAACGAAGACACTTGGTGCACTAAACAGTGCTGCAGACAAGCTAAACAGCTAGCGTGCTCAAGTAGTCAAAGTGACCAGATCAATATGCATAAACATCCAATCACCAAAATGAGGAGGCTCTCCTCATTTTATAACGTTGGCCTCTCTCTCAAACCCTAGGCCCATAATCTCCAACGTAGGCTCTCTTGGCCCCACGTTGCCAACTCAACCTGTGCAGTCCCTCCACGTGCTCTAGTGGGTCCCCTCTCTACCTTGTCTCTTTGCCCCCCTTGGACCACTTAAGTTACAACGTTGTGTCTACTAGGGAGTGAAATTTATGTTTAGAGTGAGTTATGTCCCCCTCTCACTCACTTTATTTATATTTTAACTTTATAAAAGCAAAAATTAGACAAAATTAATATTTCCAATTAGCTGCTGCTAATTGGGAATATTATAGTCCTCCTCGCCAAAAATTGCTTGTCCTTAAGCAATGCCTTAACAACACCCTCTCTAGCTGATGCTCCCCACCATCACTGTAAAATGTGCCTGGGTCCCAGATGAACCACTAAATCTCCCCTGTCCTCTGTATCACCATGATATGGAGGGATCTCTAAATGCCGAGATCCCAAACTGATCTCTCACTGTACCTGTCATCAAACAATCCTCCTAGATCCCCACGCCACGATCGATAATCATCGCCCAAGTCCCACGGCTTGGATTGCGCACTACCTTTAGCTATAACTGATGCTCTAAGAAGTGAAGACCACCTATTGGTGTCCCGTGTTTTGATAGTTTGGCAAATCAAAAGACAAGGCAACATCAGAACCAATCTGTAGAGTTATAGGATCTAGTCCTCCTGTTCTTAGAGAGGGATCTATCAAAGTTTGTTTGCAAAGGTTTATCTTGTGTGCTTTGAGTATTGGTTTTAGACTAGTTATTAAGTGCAGGTGTTTGTTTGTTTGTTTGGTTGGATGGAATTGATACAACAGAACATGAAAGGTCTAGGAAAGATACATAGAATGGAGAAACATCTGGTTCATTGGGAAATGGAGTCAAAAAGAGGTCATAACATACTCATCAATGGATATGGGATATCAAAGGGAAAATCTAACTTGGCCACAGGATCCTTTTGTTTTTGGAATGAGATGAACATTAATGATTTGGAAAGAGAGGTTTAATTCTCAACAAAGGGAATTCGAAAGCATATTTTGAACAATAAAGAGTTTCTTTGATAGACAGGGCTAACCATAAATTCTACAAATCACACCTTTAAGCAAATAATGATTTCAAAACAACTTTAAAAATGAAATCTAAGATTCGGGGAACACCCTATTTCCTCAAAGATTTTATTTCAAATGACTTAGAAAACATAAAAGATTCACTGATAATTGTAGTCATAGAAGAGGGAACACCTAAAAACATCTATGATCATAATTATAACGACCTTTAAGCCAACTGTTTAAGTGAGGACAAAGGGAAAGATCAAAACAGACCTCTTTGATTCACTGTAAGCAAAGAACTTCAAAGGGAGACTTCAGTAACAGTTTTTAAGTGGCAGCAGACAAGCAGGGAGAACCATAAATCATGTTGAAACCAACTGTTCGAACTATTAAGGAAATAAACAAGCATGAAGATTAAAGAGAGAGATTAAAGACTCTAAAATACTTCAGCAGAAGAAAACATGAAACAATGAAGGATGAACAGGTCTAAGGTGCTTCCAAGAGTCATTTCTTAGCCTAAAACTTTCAACCTACTGTAGTAAGAAATTATGGAACATAATGAAAACAGAGGAAAACATAAAACAGTTCAAAATACTTCACCAACAGCCAAGCTCATGGATCCAATGATAGAGCCTTCTCAGTAACAAGCATGCAACAATATCATCAAGGTTTCCAATACTTCAATCTCTTCTTCAACTTCAACGAACTATGTATTTATTTCAGAGAGTTTCAGTATTACAACTGGTGATCAAACAATAACCAACAACCAACAACCAACAACCAACCCTTCACTCATTTTCTATAGAAGTATATATAGAAGAATGAGGAGGTGAGATATGATAAAAGATCTCTAATTACAATTAATACAGACTTAATGGCTTCTTGGCCTTTGGGGGGCTCAATGAAGAAACTTACATGGGTGTACTCTGTATTAAATGTTTTACATAATGATTTAAGCTCGGTGGGAGCTTTTGTTGACCTTTGAGGCTCTGTGTGGCGTCGAAGTAACTCTGCAGATGTTTTGTCATTAAGTTCCTTGGCAGAATTTACCCTTTGGCTGCGTTTTGAGACAAATATCTGATCCTGATCAATAAATTCGGCTTCTGATTGAATACTTTGAGGCACAGGTGGCATTTCAGCAGCTGGGAGGAATCAATTTTCCTCAGATGTGGCGGTGGAGGCTTTTCTGTTGAAAAAACCCTTGAGTTTGTCTTTAAATTGTATTTTAATTGGGGATTAGGCTTTTGATAATTGTTCTTAGCCGTAATCCCCACAAAATATGTCTTTAATCCTCTGTTATAATAAATTATGGTCTTTGTCACTGATACTCTCTAACTGTGCCCGATTCATGGTTTTTGCTGGTATGCAGGGTCGCGTAGGGATGATATGGCATCAATGCCTTGCGGATGATTGATGAAACATGAATTTTAAACCCTGCGAATGATTTTTGTATAACAAATCAAAGGCGGGAGGATCGTCATCCTCTACTTTCGAATTTTCTTCATACATAGTGGAAAAACCCTTTTAACCCTGCAAGATACAAAAAATATTAGAAAATCCTGCATTTATAGGTTATATTGCTTCAGAGGACATGTGGGGGGAGCTTGGCCGTTGGATGGCATCATCCAACGGTCAGGATTGATTGGGAGAAATCATAGAGAGTCGGAAGAAATTTTAAATCGGAGCCGTCGATCGCGCAGAGATCGACGGTCGGGAACAAAAACGGAAAGTCAAAGTGGAAGACGTTGACTGGGTGATTGAATCAGGGCGATGAAATGTGGGCCGTCGATCTGCAGATCAGATCGACGGCGGAGATGCTCTAATGACCGCGCCGTAGCCCGGTTAACCGTCGGGCATCTTCAGTGAGTGATAGCCGTTGGATGGGCGACCTCAGATTGGATGGCACGCATCAATATCGCGCGGGGTCCACGTCCGAATGTTAACGCGCGATGGACAACGGTTTTATGAACAGTGCCCAGGCCACGCGTCAACCGATGAGTGGAATTGTTGGCGATCGGGAAAAAACCGCCGTCGCCCAAAGGCGGTGCGATGAATACCGCACGGTTTTTGGAAAGGTGAGTGGAATGTGGGGGCCACTGGGGAGACGGACTCCGCATTGTTGATATGCAGATCAGATCGATGGTGGAGATTGGCTGAAACCTTGAACCGAAGGAAAATTATAATATAATAAAAAATCGGAAAATTAATATAAACAGAGGTTTTTATTAATTTATAACGCGACTTGGCGCCCGACTGCGAGGCCGTGGGCGCATGGGAAATAATGTGACCGAGGGTTAATGGGAAAAATGGCTAGGACCCATATATGCCCAAAATGTGGGTTTTTATGGTTTTCCAATGATTTTCAAAGGGTTAGAGAGGTTCAGATAAGGCAAAGAAGGAGTCTTTAAACCTTATAGAAGGGATTTTGATGAATGGGGAAGGGGGAAAGGCATGAAAATGAAGGATTTCATGGGAGAAGGAAAGGAAAAGATGAGGTTAGTTTTGGGAGAAGGGGAAAGGGGAGAAATGGTGCTTGCAGCAGTTTTTCTTCATGTAATGACAATAGAAATTCTGAGTTTGAAAAGGGGAAAAGCAATGACGATTATCCAAAGGATAGGATATTATCAAAAGACTTTAAGCATTAGCAATTTTAGCAATGAAATTGTTTCTTGAAGGCTATCCAACATCATTTAGCCACCACCTGATATGACAGAATTTATGGGTGGCTAACAGTGGCTCCACTTGGGGATGGTACCTTTTTGAAGGCATCAAGAATTTCAGACTCGCATTCTCTGGGAGGCTGATCAGTTGCCTCCTCCATTGGGTTGCTTTCCTTTCTGTGGATGATCTTATTTTTCTCTGAAACATATTAGCATTCATGGATCAACAATGGAACTTCATCAATACAACCTGTCTACCTACCCAATCCTACTGATCTAACATTTTTCTTCTTAAAGTGCACTTGGATTGGAAAAATCTCTTACAACATTTTATTCTTTTTTGAAAGCAAAAAATATAATCTAGTTCTACTTCTTATTCCTCCATGGACTCAGATTAAGCAGTCGAGCCCATATGATTCTCTACCTAATCTACTAATTTGTTAGGATTAAACAGTCTAACAGATTTTTATTCTCTAATTTCTACAATAAAAATTTAAAAACAGTCAAGTCAAGATTAAGCTGTTCGACTTGCTGTGGTCTATGGCATAAAAGACAAGCTGCACATAGACATTTATTTTGTAGAAAATTTAAAACAAAAAGGAAGGCTTGAGATCTGAAAGTTCAAAGTACTGCCTTCTCTTTTTACAACTCTGTTTTGACCTTTGTTTGAGCTGTTCCTTCTTGTTCTCTGGTTCAAATTTTGAGCTAGTTAGAACCAGATTTACATCTTTTTTGACTCAGAAAAATAAAACAGGTTTGAGTCATCTCTATTTGGAAACTTAGGTTCATATTTTGAACATGTTTGAACCTTTAATTTCTATCCTAATCTATCTAATGATAAGCCAAGATTAAAGGGTTTGGAAAATCGGATTCACTATCCTATCAGCAGAAAATTTAAAACTAATTAGTCAAGATTAGGCTGTTTGACTAACTAGAAGTGTGTTCTTCAGGAGTGGCATTTAAGCTTGCACACTTTCATAATTTGTTTTTCTTTTTTGGTATGGGGCTATACCTTTTTTGTTTTCTACAATCTGCCCTCTTTTCTTTTCTTTTTTTTTTTGTATTTTTGATTTTCTTTCAAGACAAAAATCAACAACTAACTAACTGCTCAAAACTGAGCTTTATTGACATTCCTATATAACCTAATCTAATCTTGAAGTATTTACATGTTTAGCTGATGAACTCTCTTTTCCAGTACAACCAATCTAGAAAATGATTCCATGATTGGTCCTTCTTCATCTCCTTGGGCAGGCTGGACAAACAGGGCCACTCCCATTCTTTTTGTTTTTTAGCAGCAATGCTAAATAATCTTCTTGCTTTTGGTAATATGCTGCTCCTAATGACCTTGATCCTTTCTTCAAATGCTTTTAAGAAGTGAGCATAGGGATCTTGAAATAGTGCCTGGTTAAGAGTGTTTGGAAGATGTGTTTCAACCAGGATCATCTCTTTTTCCTCCACTGGATTAAGGAAAATATTCTTTTGGGAAAGAACCTTTTCTTCATCTTCATTATTATCTGAACTGGAGGACTCATCATATATTGCAGTGTTGTCCTCTTGTAGTCCTGGTATGTTCTGATTCATTGGACTGTACTTTGTGAAGATATCATCATGTTCTTGAGCAGGGGTATCTTTTATTACCTCAATATTCTCAGGAGAAGGCCCCTTATCTTCATCATGCTCAATAAATTCCTCTTCTTTTTTAATCTCAACCTTACAACTAATGGATTGCTGATTCCCAATTATGTGAAAGCTATTTCTGATGGATTGGATGGGTTATTGCTGCTTTCAAGCTGATGATAATGAATTTCATGACACCAATCCACTGCTGGTTTCCCTGCATGATTAGTTTCTATTTGGAGCTCATCATCATCATCATAATGATCAAAAGTTGAAAAATCATTAGTGTACACAATTTCACCAATCAAACATATTGGGTTATCAGTTTTTTCTTTTAGTTGATCTACAAGTTTATTTTCTGTTTCAAGACCACAAGATTTAGTAGGTAAATGAGAAGAAGTTTTTTGTTCTAATAAATAATTGAGGGCTGGCTGTTTATCTAATATCTGATCAATTTCTTCCTCTGTCAAAAAAGAAGGAATTTCCTCTTTACTTTGGACAAAAGAACAACAATCCTCTCCCTCTGGTGTTAACTGGTTTTGAGGCTGGATGTTTTCTTGAGGCTTTTCTAGGGAATGATTACTTGTGTTTGTAGGGGAAATTTGAGGATTCTTTTCCTTTTCCTGATATATCTCAATTTCGAACAACTCCTCATGATTTTCATGGCAGTTACTTTGACTATAAGGTTCATGAGTTGTTTCAAGCATATTATCAAGATGCCATTGTTTTTTAATAATCTGAAAATAGTCATAACATAAGGGCAGAGACTCTGGTTGTGTTGTCTCTTCTCTTATTTCAGATTTTGTTGGTTCAAAATGGCTTATGTTTTCCTCGAGGTAGTGCTTACTATAAGTTTTTTCAATTTGGTTATGAAGCTCTCTTAATAGCATTGTACAAGATATAGGTAGATAATTAGGAATTTCATGACAACCTTCTTCATTGATTTCTTTGTAATTTTGTTCAACGCACATATCTTGTAATGTTTGGGTTTTTTCTTGATTTGAAAGAAGCATGGGCTGCTCTAGATCATCAATATTCAAATTAGCCTCATACCTTTCAAATATTTTCCCAAGCATGTACACCATTTTCTCCATCATGACCATCAATTTTTCTTTATTGTTTTCTCTATAGTCTTGCTCACCTTCTTCTATAAAGTCTTGATCATCATCTATATATTGCTCATGGTCTAGGTATTGTAATGGTTGAGTTTGTGTTTGAGGTCACTGTATCTTTCTAACCAGTTCAGAGTCCTTTACCAGTGGAGTTATTAGGTCTTTTGGGATTGTGGAGTCGCCAGGTGGAAGATTTTGAAATTTGCTATCCACCAAAAACATGATTGGGTTTGCTCAATGCATTCCCAAGAGAGTCTATAAGGACTAATGAAGTAATAGGCCTACTGGAGGCCGGTGGAGTCACCAGGTGGAAAATTTTTAGCTTTTGTTAAGGTGAAATATGTTATGGTTCCACCACCATGTTTATTATGAAGCCAAACTGAAATATTTTTGGGTTTTTCTGAGTTTCTAGATCTTATAGGTTATGAGAGTGTCCTAAATTTGACTTAACACTTAGCTAGGGTGTCAAAACATACAGAGTTCACTCTTATGGCATGGTAACTGATTCCTTCAAGGTTTGATAAGGTTTAATGAGAATCCTAAGGGTTACTTAGTTTGTCATTAATTCAATTAAGTCCTATCATGATTACCATTGATTGGTAGTGCTTAAAGGAGGTTACTTATGTCATACTAGACAGTGAGTGTTTAATTTAAAAGATTTTACTCAGTGTCCCACCGTGATCGTCATTATGTTGGTGGCGATGATGTGGCTAATAATCACTGGATATGCTTGAAAATAAGGGATTTCTGGAGTTCTAAGGGGTACTTAGATTGTCACTGACTCAGAAGGGTCCCACCGTGATCGCCATTATGTTGGTGTCCCATGTTTTGATAGTTTGGAAAATCAAAAGACAAGGCAACATCAGAACCAATCTTTAGAGTTACAGGATCTAGTCCTCCTTTTCTCAGAGAGGGATCTCTCAAAGTTTGTTTGCAAAGGTTTATATTGTGTGCTTTGAGTATTGGTTTTAGAATAGTTATTAAGTGCAGGTGTTTGTTTGTTTGTTTGGTTGGATGGAATTGATACAACAGAACATGAAAGGTCTAGGAAAGATACACAGAATGGAGAAACATCTGGTTCATTGGGAAATGGAGTCAAAAAGAGGTCATAACATACTCATCAATGGATATGGGATATCAAAGGGAAAATCTAACTTGGCCACATGATCCTTTTGTTTTTGGAATGAGATGAAAATTAATGATTTGGAAAGAGAGGTTTAATTCTCAAAAAAGGGAATTCGAAAGCATAATTTGAAAAATAAAGAGCTCTTTGATAGACATGGAACCATAAATTCTACAAATCACACCTTTAAGCAAATACTGATTTCAAAACAACTTTTAAAATGAAATCTAAGATTCGGGGAACACCCTATTTCCTCAAAGATTTTATTTCAAATGACTTAGAAAACATAAAAGATTCACTGATAATTGCAATCATAGAAGAGGGAACACCTAACACATCTATGATCACAACTATAAAAGACCTTTAAGCCAACTGTTTAAGTGAGGACAAAGGGAAAGATCAAAACATACCTCTTTGATTCACTGTAAGCAAAGAACTTCAAAGAGAGACTTCAATAACAATTTTTAAGTGGCAGCAGACAAGCAGGGAGAACCATAAATCATGTTGAAACCAAGTTTTCAAAATATTAAGGAAATAAACAAGCATGAAGATTAAAGAGAGAGATTAAAGACTCTAAAATACTTTAGCAGAAGAAAACATGAAACATTGAAGGATGAACAGGTCTAGGGTGCTTCAAAGAGTCATTTCTTAGCCTAAAACTTTCAACCTACTGTAGTAAGAAATTATGGAACATAATGAAAACAGAGGAAAACATAAAACAATTCAGAATACTTCACCAACATCCAAGCTCATGGATCCAATGATAGAGCCTTCTCAGTAACAAGCATGCAACAATATCATCAAGGTTTCCAATACTTCAATTTCTTTTTCAACTTCAACGGACTATGTATTTATTTCAGAGAGTTTCAATATTACAACTAGTGATCAAACAATAACCAACAACCAACAACCAACCCTTCACTCATTTTCTACAGAAGTATATATAGAAGAATGAGGAGGTGAGATCTGATAAAGATCTCTAATTACAATTAATATAGACTTAATGGCTTCTTGGCCTTTGGGGGGCTCAATGAAGAAACTTACATGGGTGTACTCTGTATTAAATGTTTTACATAACTATTTAAGCTCGGTGGGAGATTTTGTTGACCTTTGAGGCTCTGTGTGGCGTCGAAGTAACTCTGCGGATGTTTTGTCATTAAGTTCCTTGGCAGAATTTACCCTTTGGCTACGTTTTGAGACAAACATATGATCCTGATCAATAAATTCGGCTTCTGATTGAATACTTTGAGGCACAGGTGGCATTTCAACAGCTGGGAGGAATCAATTTGCCTCAGATGTGGCGGTGGAGGCTTTTTTGTTGAAAAAACCCTTGTGTTTGTCTTTAAACTGTATTTTAATTGGGGATTAGGATTTTGATAATTGTTCTTAGCCGTAATCCCCACAAAATCTGTCTTTAATCCTCTGTTCTGATAAATTTTGGTCTTCGTCACTGATACTCTCTGACTGTGCTCGATTCATGGTTTTTGCTGGTATGCAGGGTTGCGCAAGGATGATATGGCATCAATGCCTCGTGGATGATTGATGAAACATGAATTTTAAACCCTCCGAATGATTTTTGTATAAAAAATCGAAGGCGGGAGGATCGTCATCCTCTACTTTCGAATTTTCTTCATACATAGTGGAAAAACCCTTTGAACCTTGCAAAATACAAAAAAGATTAGAAAATCCTGCATTTATAGGTTATATTGCTTCAGAGGACATGTGGGGGGAGCATGGCCATTGGATGGCATCATCCAACGGTCAGGATTGATTGGGAGAAATCATAGAGAGTCGGAAGAAATGTTTAAATCGGAGCCGTTGATCGTGCAAAGATTGACGGTCGGGAACGGAAACGGAAAGTCAAAGCGGAAGACGTTGACTGGGTGATCGAATCAGGGCGATGAAATGTGGGCCGTCAATCTGCAGATCATATCGACGACGGAGATGCTCTAATGACCGCGCCGTAGCCCACTTAACCATCGGGCATCTTCGGTGAGCGATAGCCGTCGGATGGGCGGCCTCAGATCGGACGACACACATCAATATCATGCGAGGTCCACGTCCGAACGTTAATGCGCGATGGACGGCGGTTTTATGAATAGTGCCCAGGCCACGCATCAACCGATGAGTGGAATCGCTGGCGATCGGGAAAAAACCGCCGTCGCCCAAAGGCGATGCGATGAATACCGCACGGTTTTTGGAAAGGTGAGTGGAATGTGGGGGCCACTGGGGAGACAGACTCTGCACTGTCGATTTGCAGATCAGATCGATGGTGGAGATCGGCTGAAACCTTGAATCGACGGAAAATTATAATATAATAAAAAATCGGAAAATTAATATAAATAGAGGTTTTTATTAATTTATAACGCGGCTTGGCGCCCGACTGCGGGGTCGTGTGCTCATGGGAAATAATGTGATCGAGGGTTAATGGGAAAAATGGCTAGGACCCATATATGCCCAAAATGTGGGTTTTTATGGTTTTTCAATGATTTTCAAAGGGTTAGAGAGGTTCAGATAAGGCAAAGAAGGAGTCTTTAAACCTTATAGAAGGGATTTTGATGAATGGGGAAGGGGGAAAGGCATGAAAATGAAGGATTTAGGCAAAGATGAGGTTAGTTTTGGGAGAAGGGGAAAGGGGAGAAATGGTGCTTGCAACAATTTTTCTTCATGTAATGACAACATAAATTCTGAGTTTGAAAAGGGGAAAAGCAGTGACGATTATCCAAAGGATAGGATATTATCAAAATACTTTAAGCATCAACAATTTTAGCAATGAAATTGTTTCTTGAAGGCTATCCAACATCATTTAGCCACCACCGGATATGACAGAATTTATGGGTGGCTAACACCGCCAAAACAGGAGCACAAGGAAACCATTCCAACAATGCCAACTAGTGCACGAGGTAAACAAAACTCTAATGCTATTTTTAATAATGAATAATAACAAAAAATGTCAATTTAACATTTATTTATTGTTACAACTAATGATCCACCCCTGTTGCGGCAACCTCAACAATGTCATGAGTACACGACCAAGCCATCAAAAATTAAAAATAAAAATAAATTATTGTACTAGTTGTATCATTAGAAACATCACAAACCATATTATGAAACATATTTTTTATGATAAATTTTTTTGTGATGAAGTATTTTGTGTCTATGATTAATGAATGTAAATTATATGTTAATGAATAATTTATGTATGTCTCTTTATGTACATGAAGTTGTTTCATATTATAAAAACCTATTTTTTATGATCAAATTTATTGAGATTAAATATTTTGTGGATTTACAAATGAAAGAATGAACGAATTAACGAATGCTTGCTATTTGTTTTTTAATGTATCTTAAAGTCTTGCTTTAAACTATTTCCTATATAGTAGATAGATTGGGTACTAGGGAATTGAGAGTGATGTGAGAGGATGGGGAGGGGCCATGAGAACTTCCACCTTCATGTGGTTGGCCTTGTTTAGTAGAGAATAAATTATGATTTGGATAATATTGGAGAAAAACACCCTCAATCTAGCATGCCAAAAAAAAGTCAATGTTTAGTTCGTTGCTACATCATCGAGTGGAGGGAGGTTTGCTCCAATATTAAACTACTCCAACAATTTATTATCGAAACCAATATGAGCTCATTCAAGTATTCATACACACACATATTTTTAATTATTATTTATTCATACAATTAAATTTAATATTTGGTCAAATTTAATCTATGTTTGCCTCATTGGTGTCATGAGTCTGTGTAGAAAAACTAGTTTCGATTTAGATGTTGAAGTGGTATTACTATCTGAAGAAAATAGCTCAAAATTGTAAGGGTTTAGGAGTGACAACCGATTTTTTAAATATTTATCTTGTATTTATTAACCGAGTAGGAGTTACATAAAGTTTTATAAGAAATAACAAACTTTTTCATGTAAAAATATCATGTAGTACTTGTCTTTCTTTGACAATTGTGTTTTTATTTAAGTGAAAGGCCATAAATTATCATTTTTCATGTAGGGTAGTAGGACAAAATTCTAACACCTCCTCCCACATTTACCCACTTTCACTAGCTTTCCCAGGGTAAGAATGAGCTAAGGGTCACTATGATAAGACTTAACGTCCTATGTGACCTTAAGGAAATGAAGTCAACAACTTAAGACCTTACTGACTTCCCTAAGGTGACACATTACCCCCAGGAGTAACCCAACCCTGCCAAGTGTCCAACCCCCGAGACAACTCACTTTTTCCCTGACCTAGATCCCTAGTCACTCCCTTCCCAAGGCCTCCATACAACTATGGGTCCCCAGTCACTCCCATAGGCCTGCTTCCATGTGACTATGGAATTTTATGCTCAGTTATATGCTCCAAATTTTGTGCCACTTTTTCAGGGTCGAGACTCAGGTATCTACCCATAACTCAGTGACACTTCTATAGTTAATAAATTACATAGAAATTATGCGTGTAAACGAAAACCGAAACCATAAATTGACATGACAATCCATAACCGGGACTGACATTTCGTTAAACACTTGGTGGATATGCAACCTATAGGTCATGAATGCAAGTCTGAAAATTAGATATGCAATACGGGTCACTTACTTCTCACATTACCTATCATAACACCAATTAGGTGTTATACTCATTATTCATCTAGTTACAAGTAAAAACATGAAAATATCCATGACTAAGATTTGTCATAAAACCATGCTTATAACCAACATATAACCAGATAAATAATAATAAGAGAAAAACCATTAAAGCCACATGATAACCAATACATTTCATCATTGAAATCAATAAAAAATTATATTTTATTGAACATAGGAAAATATCGACCAGGTTCGAGACTTCCACATTCCACCCAGCCATAGACTGGTTGAACCAATTATTTATTTCAGCTAATCACCTTGTGCCATATTCCAAGCATGATTGTGGGATCTCATGGGATAAAAATTCCAAACAAAACCAAGGGAATCCAAAGGTTAAACCACCTCCACCCTCTCCATACTGTGATCACACCTAAACTGGTGTCGAGATCACAATACCAGTTCGAGCTGGGATGCCTAAAAATTCCTTCACCATCCTTGAGGAATATTTCCTATCTCCACCCTCAGTATTTACCGAGTATCCCACCATTACCGATTGATTCTTAGGCCTTTGGGAATTTTCCTGATACCATCTCACCCTAGATTCTGAAACCATCCAGCGATCCAAAGATCAAAACTGAGAAAAATCCCATCACACCATGGCTATCTATAAATGGAAAGGCTAGGCTAAAATCCACTGTCAAAATCAGGAAAAATCCATTGCAATGGCTACAAAAGAACCAAATACAAACATGCACAGGCCATGCATGTCAAAACCAACTAGGAAATCATACATGCAACCTTTTACCTACAAATATTCTCGCTGAAGCTACTTGATCCTTTCCTTTTCCTTCTTTTCTAGTCCTTTCCTTTCCTTTCCTTCGCTTTTCCATTCCTTTCCTTGATTTTCCTTTTCTTTCCTTGCTTGCTTAATTTCTTCTCTCTAAGACAAGTCTAACTCTAAACTGACAAAAAGATACCAATTGATGCTCTGAGGTATTTTTATTGATGAGGTTTTTAATTTCTTCATTTTCCATTATTTTCCTCCATTTTCCTCCTCACATGTAACTTGTGACCTTTCACCTTCCTTTTATCCTAACTTTCATTATTTTCATAAATAATGTGCCAAAAATACCTTTTTTTCCTTTCCAAAGCCTTAGCCATTTCCTTTGCCAATTTACCTTAGCATAAACACAACAAGTGATGCACACTAGGATATTTTTTCCAACATTTAGCTTGGAATAAGTGTCCCTTTCTCATGGTCTTATTTTACCTTTATTAACTTTAATTACATGAAATTTTAACCTAGGGTTGTTACAGACCCCTCCCCCTTAGGGGAACACTGTCCTCGGTTCTATACCACACATATACCCAGCAGAACTCCTCAAAATAAAAAAAAACACTGCCTCTGGATATTTATAACCCAACTCATCATTGTATTTACAATAACATCCTGCTCAAAAGAAAAACTATCATGAAAAACTTGACAACATGACAACCATACCGCTTATTAGAGCTTTATAACTTAGCTCATTGCAGTATTTACAATTGAAACCATACATAAATATGTATAGATACCAAAACTCATTTTCCATCACAAAAAAAAATGAAGAATACATAGCCCACAACTGATCAACCATCTCCCATATAGCTATATTGAGCCCAAAGTGCTTCCATTTCACTTTAACCTTCTCGAATTATTTTTTCTAGAGCATGAGATGTTTCTGTTATAATATGAATTATGGTTCCGGCTGAAATTTTCCTTCTTTATCCACCTACAATACATACCAATCAATAACATGATCAACATCCTTTACATATCTTTTAAGAAATGAAGCATGAAAAACTTCATGGACTTTCACTATCAGAGGAAGTGCATGTCTCTAGGCCATTGGTCCAATCCTCTCAATGATCTCAAATAGCCTGCAATACCATGGTGCGAAATTGGCACATGATCTGATCCTCAAGGAGATATTCTTGTGCTTGATGCCCAAATACACATGCTCCCCAACATGAAACTCCTTAAATTCCCTGTGCTAGTCTGCATAACGTTTCTTCCTATCTTGTGTTTCCTTTAGATTATTCTTTATAATATGCATTTCCTATTCCATGTATCCCAACATGTCTACTCCAATAATTACCTTGTTCACTGGATCAGTCCAGGCGATGAGAGTGTTGTAGCCCTTCCCATATAGTGCCTCAAATAGACTCATCCTCAGTGACTACTGATATCCGTTGTTGTATGCAAACTCAACCAATGGAAGGTACTCCTCCCATCTCCTCTGTTGATGCATAACATACATCCTCATCATATCCTCTAGTATCATTTTGACCCTCTCTATCTATCCACCTATCTGTGGAGGATAAGTTATGCTAAAGGCCAACTCTATCCCCAATCCTGCAAACAGTTCCTTCCAAAACTTGGAAGTAAACTTGGAATCCCTGCCTGACACAATCTTCTTCAGAACACCATGCAATCTCACAGTCTCTTTTGGGTCTCCAAAATGTCATTCACTTTCACCTTCATTTTCATCATTTTCCCATCAGGCCTACTTGGAGATTCTAGAAGGGTCCTATTTGGCCAACTAACTACAAATTCGAATTTCAAATTCAAACTTATGAGGATTTGTATAATATTTGAGGAAGATGTGGATCATTAAGTTAAGCACATTCAAAGGAGAAGAATCATGGATGTTTTGATATGCGTCCTTATCAAAACTATGAGAGAATTTGGAGAGGATTTGTATTTTGTATTTTTAGATGATTGGTTCTAACCACAAGAGATAATTCGGATTTAGGAGAGATTTGAGGGATTTGTATTTATTGATCAATTATCCTCAGTTTTTGTATAAATAGGGGTGAATCCTTCAAAGGCACTACCTATTCATTGATTCTTCCAATCAATAAAATTAAATAGTTCATTCCAAGATTCTCCAACATAATGTTACTTTGAATATGTGATAGTTGTTTGGTGTTCTTACTGAGGACTGGAGGGTCGTTATCAACCACGGTTTTCATACCTTTGTACATATTCGTAACATAGTGTAGTTATGTTATTTCATTTATTTTCAGCAAGTATTATTTTCATTCCAGCAAGTGTGTTTTTATTCCAGCAAGTGTGATTACATTTCTATAAGTGTGAGTTCAATTATGGAAGTGTGGTGTGATTTAATTGCAGCAAGAGTGATTTTAATTCTGCAAGTGTAATTTCATTTATGCAAGTTTGGTGTGATTTCAATTCTGCAAGTGTGATTTCCTTTATGCATGTGTGATTTCAATTTCAAGCAAGTGTGATTTCCTTTATGCAAGTGTGATTTCAATTTATTTATGTTGGTTTGGTTTGGATTGATTATATTTCTTCATTTCAATTTCATTAGATTAATCTATTCTAATAAATAACCACCTAGTACATGTATTACATGTATACCTCATCATTTTATGAAACCTCGTGTTGAAAATTTAAATGACAGGGATTTAACTTGCAATTAAATCACCCAAAATTTTGGCGTTGTTTCTGGGGAGGTATACATAGGTGTTTATTTGAAGGTTTATAGAATTCATTATAGTTGCATTCATTTTTAAATAAATGGTTAAAATCGTATTAAAATCATTTAGGATGCATATTAGATTTCAATAATTTTTCAAATTTTTTTACTAATCTATGTGCACAACAAGAATTATCAACTAGTTGGAGTAATTCACAGACAATTAAGATTTTGAAGAATGTTCTTCCAAGAACTTTCTTGAATCTTAGCAATAGATGTGATATCTTCCTCTAAGGAAGAGTTTATTTTAATTGCATGTAGAAACTTTTCTATCTCTCCACCTCCACAAGAAGATTTTCAAGTTTCTTTTGATTCTTCTTGTCAATCAGTTGAAGAGACTAAAGAATCATGCGATAATTTTGATGAGGAACAAATAGTAGAATCTAAGATCGAGGAATGGATAATAAAGGATGATATTCAATGTGATCTAAACCAAGAAAGGAATCAAGAATTTCATGACCTTATTGAAAAATGGTTCCAATCAAGGATTAAGTCACATCACTCTTCCATTCTTCCTTACTTGTTAATTGTATTATCAAAACAACTGGGTTCTCATGCTTTGATGTGTTTTGATGCATATTTTTCAAAACTAAGCATGAATCTCTTTTTACTCCTGTTACTCACATGGTTACACTAGAAATATTCATACTCTTGATCAAATTTTCTATTTCCACTAGAGTAAAGTACGATAAAATTAAAGGCAACATTGTCAAATCAATCACTCGCTGCGAACCCTAGCTACTCTGCCTGCGCGGTGTTGCCTCTGCGGCTGCGCCTACTCTGGTAGGGTCTCCTGCTCCTGCCGCTGCTCGGTTGGAGCCTCCTCCTTTTTGCGCTTTCCTCTGTCACGCCTTCTGTCTGTGCCTCTAACCTCAGGTTGCAGTGTTGCTGGGCTTTTCATGCCTGCTCTCGCGCTCCTCTTGTCCAGATTTTGAGGCTGTCCTGTGGCCTTTCAGCATGGAGGTCCTGGACTCCCACCAGTCCCCTCCGCCTCCCCCTCTGAACTTTGCTTTAGATGCCTTTAACCTTCTCCTGGCCTCGCTTCCAAAGAAGAGGACCTCAGAAGCTGCGAAATTTGTCAAAAGTTGGATGACATTCCTGAGATTTCGCTTCCTGGCGAGGGTCCTATTCAGGTGGCCCTCTCTCTGGCAGACCGTGCTCTAGTAGGCCAGTTTACTGGATTATGGCCCTCGCCCAAATCCACTGAAATCTGGGTTGCTAAAAACTGGGCTCTCCTCATTATGCATAGCGTGTCCTCTTATTTCCTGGGAAGAGGGTATTTTCTATTTGAATTCGTCGATAAGGAGGATAAAGAGATCATCTTCAGGAATGGCCCTTATTTCATGGGTCCTCAAGGGCTCTATCTCAACAAGTGAACTCCGGATTTTGATTCGACGGTTGACGTTCCAACTGCTGTTCTAGTCTGGGTCAGACTCCCGAATTTGCCTATGCATTGCTGGAATTGGGAGTCGCTAAAGCATATCGGAAACACCCTGGGAAAATTTATAGATCACACAAATAACAAAGATCAGTATGACTATGCCCGTATCTGCGTCGAAGTCGATCTGGAAGTGGGTCTTCCGGAGGCCATTATACTCAAGGTTGGGAACTGGTCTCACATTCAAAAGCTAGACTACGAGCAGCTTCCTTTCATGTGTCGCAAATGCCACGTCTATGGACACTTCGCTAGAGGGTGTCCGAGCAATGTCGAAGCTCCCAAAGGGAAAGATGAGGGCTGGAACCAAATCAAAAGGTCAAGGACGAACAAAAAAAATGCTGGAGCTCAAGCAAGCAAAGGACCTCCATCTGCTGGTCAGCAAATCCAGACTCCTAAAGAGCAAGGTAATAAATTCAAACCTCTTAGCTTAAATTCTATAGAGCTGCAGGATGTCGAAGCTCAAAACGATTCCTTAGACAAAGACACTATTCCAGATCCTAAACAGGGTGTCAACACATCAAGCGGATCCAAAGGGAAAAATGTTGAAACGAAGGATATGGTGCAAGTCTCAGAGGAGTCTGAGGAGGAAGGTGAAACAGGGGATTCTCAAGACTCGACTAGAAGATCAACAAGAGGACGAATACCTGAGTGGGAAAAAAGGGAGCAGGAAACTTACAAAGATAAACTTCAAGGCACCCAGCCAACCCTTGAAAAAATGTTGGAAAAATCGGCAAAGAAGACAAGAAACCAGAGTGGCTCCAAGGGAGCCCAATACTCCCAAAAAAGTAAGTAATGAAAATCGTCTCCTGGAATTGTAGAGGTCTGGGTAGCAAAGCGAAAGAAGAAGCTATAAGGAGTACAACCCGTTTAGAAGCTCCAGATCTTCTCTTAATCCAGGAGACAAAGATGGAGGAAGCGGTTTTCCTCCAAATCAGTCATAGGTTTTGGAATAAAGGCGGGGGGCTGGCTATCTCGTCTAGAGGGGCATCCGGCGACCTTGGTTCGTTATGGAATGCAAGCAAATTCTTGCTGCTCAAAGCAATCCCAAACACTCACTGGTTGTTCTTGAAACTTCAGTTCATTGAGTCCAAGGATGAAATTAGCCTTCTAAATGTCTATGTTCTGGCAAATGCAGGAGAAAAGAATTCTTGTTGGGACTCCATCAGAAACCTTGCCGATACTGAGAACCTTGAAAACACCATCATAGCTGGAGATCTTAATATTACCCTAGCCTTGGCTGAAAAACGTGGTGGCAGCATTGTGAGAGACCCTGCTAGGGAATGGGTGGAGGATCTGATGCAAGAGTGGGATATTATAGACATCAAGCCAGTAAATGGCAATTTTACTTGGTCCAACAAAAGAATTGGCCCTGGCCACATAGCTGCCAGATTAGACAGATTTTTAGTACAAAGCTCCTTCCTGCTTCGTGGGTTAGAAGCTAGAATGTGCATCCTCTCTTGCAGCACCTCTGATCATAGGCCCATATTTCTTGAGCTTCTGCCACCCAAGGACCTGGGGCCTATCTCGTTCAGATTTAGTCCCCTTTGGATTCAACTCCCAGGTTTTATGGGTAAAGTTAAGGAAATCTGGTACCTTCCGGTTACTGGCTCACCTTTCTTTGTGTGGGAAGAAAAGCTCAGAAGGCTAAAGTCTAAGCTTAAATGTTGGGCTAAAGCTATCCCCAGTCTGGCTTCTGAGCGGAAAGCTGCTCATTCCTCCTTAGAGGATCATCACCTTCGTATGGAGATCGCTGATATCACTCCTGATGAACTTAATAGGGAAGTGGTCCTTCAGCAAAAGTTTCATAGAGCATGCATGGCGGAAGAAGAATTTTGGAGGCAAAAATATCGCAGCCTTTGGCTCAAGGCTGGGGATAGAAATACCTCTTTTTTTCACAAGCATGCTAATGCAAGGAAAAAATTCAACTCAATCTCTGAAATCAAAGAAGGAAATGCTATTCACAAGGAGTTCGAGTGTATAAAAAACGCTGCCTTCAATCACTTTAAGAACCTGTACAGTGAGGACGAAATTGAAACTCTTTCTGATTACCTCTTAGAAGGGATTCCTAAAGAGGTTACGTCTAGCATGAACAAAATGTTGGAAGGGAAAGTCACTCCGGAAGAAATTAAGTCTTCTCTATTTGAGATGAACCCTGACAAATCCCCCGGACCTGATGGGTTTACAGCCAGATTTCTTCAGGTCTGCTGGCAAATTGTTGAAAAAGATTTATGCAAAATGGTGAGGAAATCTCAAACTTGCCAAAAAATTGGGGGTGGCACTAATTCTGCTTTCCTTGCCCTCATTCCGAAGAATAAGGGAGCTAATGTTTTTAACAGATTCAGGCCAATCTCGTTATGCAACATTGGTTACAAAATTATAACTAAGTTCATTGCAAACAGATTGAAAGGTATTCTCCCTAATATCATTCTGGAAAACCAAGGAGGCTTTGTGCAGGGAAGGCAGATTGTAGACAACTTCATTCTTGTTCAGGAGGCAATTCACTCTAGCATTCAGTGCAAAGAGAAAGGTATGGTTATAAAGCTAGATCTTGCAAATTCTTTTGACCGTGTTAATCACTGCTTCCTCGTTAGTGTGTTATAGAAGTTTGGCTTCGGGGAGGATTTTATTAACTGGATTAGGGCTTGCATTTCTGAGCCTTGGATTTCTCCCTTAGTGAACGGAAGAGCTGTTGGCTTCTTCAAAGCTTCGCGTGGGCTACGCCAGGGATGCCCCCTTTCCCCTCTTCTATTTGTCCTTCAAGCTTATGTTTTAAGTTTCTATTTAAATAAGGAAATGGCTGAGTTGGAAATTCCAGGTCTTTGCATTGCTAGAGGTGTTAGAAATATAAACCATGATTTGTTCACTGATGACACTCTATTGTTGGGCGCAGCTTCCTTGCACTCTGCCTCCAAATTCAAAGAGGTCCTTAACAAGTTTTTTGCTGCTTCTGGCAGCATGCTCAATAAAGGAAAATGTCATATTTATAGCTGGAATATTTCCTCAGCTCTGCTCTCAGCTATTTCTAGGTGCTTTGGTTTTGCAGGCTCGAATTCCTGGTCGTCTTTCAAATACTTGGGACTCCCAGTTTTTTTCAAATCTGCCTTCTGCAGAGACTGGGATCCTCTCATTGACAAATTCAAATCTTGAATTCATGCCTGGGGCCTCTCGTGGCTGAATTTGGCTGGCAAAACAGTCTTGATCAAATCTGTGCTAAGTAGTTTTCCCATATTCCAATTTTCTATTCTATTAGCACCCACTGGTGTTCTTAAGAAGCTGGATGATCTCATTCGGCGCTTCTTCTGGAAAGGGGGTAAAAATAATGATCATCGCATCCCCTTGGTGAGCTGGGAGAAGATCTCTCGTCCTGTGATGGAAGGTGGTTTGAATCTGAAAACTCTCCGAGCACATAATGCTGCTATGGGTGCCAAAATAATCTGGCGAATGGTCGACATCAATCCAGGTTGGGCGTAGAAGGCTCTGTGGCGTAAATACTTTTCGAGCCCTAGAAAGCAAAGTCTGGACAATCCCAGGTCTATTCCCCATTCGCATCTGGCCAAACTCTACATATCCTTTGCCCCTCTTATCCAACAACACACGTTTTGGGTGCCTGGGAATGGTAAATTAATCGATCTCTGGCACGATCGGATTATGTTGAACCCCCGGCTCGCTGAGGAGCCTTCTCTGCAGCCCCTTCACTTATGGATGACTAATGCAGGTCTAAAAACGCTGTGGGATATCTCGAATTGGTCGGAGAATAGGTGGATCGGTTGGAATGATATTCAGGTGCCTTCTAATTTTAAATCTCAGTGGGACCTTCTGCTATCCCTCCTCCATGGTCGAGCGCCAATTAGCCGCAAGCAAGCTGACAAGAGGGGCTGGGGTCCTTCTGGCTTCTACACTGTCGGCATGGGTTACAATAAACATATTGAAATTCCCCATGCTCCCCCGAATCTTGTTGTTTGGAAAGGACTGTGGAAATTAAAAACCATCCCCAAAGTTGACTATTTCTATTGGCTCATGTGCCATAACAGAAATCTCACTGATGACAGGCTTTAAAAAAGAGGTTTTCATGGCCCTTCCATGTGCTGGATGTGCTGGGAGGATGAAGAAAGCATCAATCATATAATGTTGAGCTGCAAGTTCGCCGTTGAGGTGTGGCACGAGCTTCTACCCCCTTGGGGTGACAGTCCTCTTTTACCCAATTTTGTTCCTGAGCTTTTTTCCTCTTGGTATTTCATTTTTCTTGGAGGTTCCCCTAAGAACAGCAGACTTGAAGACATCTGGCTTTCGCTCCCTAAAATTTTCTGTAGGCAAATTTGGCTTGAACGAAACATCAGAACTTTTAGGGATAAGGAGCAGTCAGCAAAAATTGTTATTGCTAAAGTTAAGGCTCATCTTAAAGAAAGCTTAGATAACTGCCTTGATGACTCTAATCTTAGCCAGAGAGACAAGGATTGGAGCAGCTCGCTGGGCTTCAACACTTCGGCTACTCCAAAACATAATAAGACTATGGAAACCTAGCAGATTATACTTAATGAGAACGATTTTTCTGCTTGGCTTCAAAACCATTCCTCCCCCCTCTTGTTCTTCGATGGTGCTGCTAAAGGTAACCCCGAGAAAGCCGGGGTGGGTGGTGTGATAAAAAATTATGAAGGCATGAAGATTCACAGGTTCGCCTGGGGTTTGGATCATTCTTCCAGCATTCAAGCTGAGGCTCTTGCTCTTCTTCAAGGTCTCATGCAAGCTAAAATCCTGGGCATCAAAGATCTTGTTGTGGTTGGGGACTCGCAATCTATCATCCAATGCCTGGTTAAGGATGTTGTTCCGAAGGACATCAGATTTGCTAGATTGATGGAGAGAATTACTGCTATCTCCAAAACTCTCCAAAAGGTCACTTTTTTTCATGTTCTCAGAGGCAACAACAAAGAAGCTGATTTTGAAGCTAACAAAGCAGCCCTACTCCCTGCTGGCTCTTTGTTAAATAATGGTCATGAGGAATGGGCTCCCATTCCTTAGTTTTCTGCTAGCTTTCTTGTATTGTTCGTTTCTCCATGTTTTACTGCATCCTTTTACAGCAGTTTGTTTGCATCCACAAAAATGGGGAAATTGTGGATCTTGCTGCAAGGAATATCTGTAAGAACCTAGGGAATAGCCTCAGCTTTCTACTATATTCTATGGCATTAGAGAAAGAAAATGAAGTAGGGCTTCACTTTGTAATCTGTTTGAAGGCTTCTTTGCCCAAGATCTAATACAAATCATAACCGTTCTTGTTAAAACAAAAAAAAGTACGATAAAATTAATGATTAAAACCAAGTTTGGTGATGTTTTAAGTTTGTTCAGGTTAGATTTCATTTTATTTGTAATTTTATTCATTGGTGGTGTTGTAAGAGCCACCCATCTCACTAATCATTTGCAGGAAAATGTAGAAAGAGAAGGAATATTTGAGAAGAAGGAGAATAAATAAGAGTTTTTAGAGCCACAATCTGAATTTAGAGATCAAATCCTTTCACTTTGTTTTTTTAATTTCACATTCCAAATGAATAAATAGTTTCAATATTATTGAGAATGATCTATTCTTGCTCTCTCTGTGATCTGGAATATCAGAAAACAAAATTGAACAAATTTAGTTTTAAAATTTTGCAATAAAAATTGGATAAGAAATCTAAATTCGTACTCAAAAGTGTAATTATAGGATATTAAAAATCTCAACAGAAAAAATAATGCCTCCAATGGATCCATCACTGTCGAAAATCCTTGTTTTGACTCTTTTTTCACCTCATTTGGACAAAAATTGAGTAATATATAATTGTTTTAAGTTTCTACCCAATTTTGTTGTCAATAAGCCTACAATTAAACCCAAACCCGGTCAGTGTCCTCAAAAAATGGGGAATGACGCAAAAATTGTAGGACGGTTAAACTACCCTCAAGTCCTCCGCTCCCGTGGTCATATTGCACTGCATGGGACTAGGGGCTAGGGCTTAGCCCCGACCCTTTCCCCAAATGCGCGCCCATCACCTTTAAATACATGTATTATGACTATATTTAACAAGGAATATGGTAGCCGAGTTGGTAAGAGTGCTTTTTTGTTAGTTAAGAGGTCATGGTTTTGATTCTCATGGAGGGAAATTTTTTCCTTTAATAAATTTTTTCCTCCATGAGGATGCTACGTGGAAACCAATGGTTGTTCCACGTGGCACTTCCTCGTTGGCCCACCACAACAACCATTAACCAATAAAAAATAACCACATGTCAACGAACCAAATATTTCCAAGTGTCAACCACCCATTGGCCAAGGAAGCTCCATTCGGATTTCCATGTCATAGGCCCAGTCAGTGTACACACTGCTGACTGGGCACTCTTAAAACTCAAAAAATCATTTTTTTAGTTGTTTCACAAAACGATCAGAACATGGTTTCGAGAGCATCCAAATTCAGATTTTAGTGAAACAAATTGTGTTGGATTTAGAGCGATGAGATATATTCTTTGGCGTTGGCTTCAAGTTGATCCAAGATTTTTGAATTTTGAGCATTTTCTTGATCCACATGATCATGGGCAAGGGTGTAACGCTAGAGAAAAGTAACAAACACAATTACAACCTTAGACTTCCATAAAAACCTGCAAATATTTAAAAATCTAATTAAAATAATTGAAAAACCACCATTCGAGTATAATTGTAGGTTGTAAAGCGGCAAGGCAGTGTAATGATCTAGATTTTTGGTAGCTGCAAAATCGACGTAGTTGCAGAATCGACGTAGTTGCAAAATCGACACAATTCAGTAGCTTATGCAAATATGGTTTATGATATATTGATGAAGCATTAAGTGTGTCGAGAAGAGGTCTCAAGCTCAAATTTGGTTAGAAACACAATGAAGAAGTCACCAACAAAAAAATAACAGGTGATCCATGGTACTAATCAGGTAAAAGTGCATTTAATTTTTTGTCCTTGAATTTGTTTCATTAGTATTATTTCTGATTTTTTTGTGTATACATCAAATGAAGAGGGACTAATAAGCTCCCTCTTTTGATAGTCTTACAATTTATTGTATAAATTGCTAAGTTTTTGCAGGTTCCAGGACGATCAAAGAAGATAACTATATGCACAAGTATCTTTTTAAAGACCAAGTTTCTTTCAAAAAAGCATGATCATTTAATGTAAAATCATATCAACTACACCATTGATACTAAATGCATAGCAATTTTACCATTGCTACACATTTCAAGCCTGCAGTCTATCCATAATTGACCATCTCCTTACTACCAAAAACTTATTTCCCTTTGCAATCTTCATAATTTCCTCCCTAATTTTCACTCACACTTAACCCAAAAATAAAGTCATTCAATTCCATTAAAAAGTTGAGACATCCCATTTTGCTTTTCCTTTATGTCAAATAAACCTTTCTTCATGCAAATTTTCCATATATGGTCCTTCAAATTATTATTTCATACTCGTGTTAGATGATGGAGGATTCATTAGGACCTCCCTTCTAACAAGTTTTGACCCATCGACTCCGACACATCATCTGGGATCAAAACTAGAGATATTTCATGTACCTTGAGGCTTGTATGCCTTAATGGAAATTTATCTCACCAATAAACAGTGGGTACATGTCAATGTCCCCTGTTTTTTGGATCTTCTAGGTGACTCAACTTCAACACATCTATTTGTAACTAGTAATATGTACTTAGGCATCTTGACTTACGATACCAATAATGAGTACTTCAGAGCTTTTAATGCAGCATTAATTACTGGCTTTCAAGAACTATCAATTTATTTTCTATGTTCAACATCGACACATCTATTCACATAGATAAGAATTATGCCACCGAGTGGGAACAATTTAAGACTACATGATTTCAGCAGTTTGCAGTAGGACTCAATTCAAAATTCAGCAGTCGTAGCAATAAAGATTCCAATCTCATCCTCAATTCATACAACCAAGAGAAAGAAAAAGCAAGATCAGATTATTTTACTTCACATTCCATGATCCAGCAACAACAGCCACACTCTTATATATACATAGCTTGTCAACTTTTCAGATAAGTGAAGGTATGTAATTTTCTGATCTTTTATCATGTAATTCCTTAAATGTTAAAATTGTGATTTTGGAAAATCCCTCACCACATTCATATTCCCTTTTTCATTTTCCAAAAACTAAAAACACCTTTAGTTGGGGGGAAGGGATATTCACATTTCATGCCACATTTCACATTTCAGTTCATCCTAACCAACATATTTTTCCCAAATCAACTATTATTGCATTTTTTATTCAAAAAGTTTATATTTTTTACAATGATCAATTTATGAGCACATTAAATGGCTGAAAGTCACTATGAGACTTAAAAAAAGAATTCTCAATGTTTTCAAGTATTTTGATGCCAAACAATATATATAACAAAAATATTGTTACACAAGAACCAATACTCATAAAATTTTGGTTGTCACATAAGAACCAACCATAAAAAATATATATTGCAATCAAATGTATTTCAAAGTACACTTTGCAAAAAGAATAAAATTTTCAAATGATATGATTATGCAAAGTTAAAAGAGAATCAATACAAAGCCAAAGTTCATACAGAATCAAAACATTTCAAGAATATCTACTTATGATTAAGGGAATTAATGCAATAATGCAAGAGGACATACAATATCTTCTGGGGCCAGGATATAAGGCCTCCAAAATGGCATCCATTTTCACCTTCATTTCCATCATTTTACCCTCATTCTGTAACTCTATAGCCCCATAACCTTACATTAAGTAACCATTTTCATTATCATATGGGTTTAACATTAATGTTTTCCAAGTCATTAATTTTAAGTATTTTAAGTGAATTTGTGATTAAATATTAGGAAATCAACATGTTTTCATATATATCTAAAAGTGTTATCAGTTTTGTGATATTGTAGGCCTACTTGGAGATTCTAGAAGGGTCATATTTGGCCACCTAACTACAAATTTGAATTTCAAATTCCAACTCATGAGGATTTGTAGAATATTTAAGGAAGATGTGGATAATTAAGTTTAGCACATTCAAAGGAGAAGAATCATGGATGTTTTGATATGTGTCTTTATTAGAACTATGTGAGAATTTGGAGAGGATTTGTATCTTGTATATAATATGATTGGTTGTAACCACAAGAGATAAATGTGGATTTAGGAGATATTTGAGGGATCTGTATTTATTGACCAATTATACTTAGTTTGTATATAAATAGGGGTGAATTATTCAAAGAGAACTAACTATTCATTCATTCTTCCAATCAATAAAATAAAATAGTTTAGTCCAATATCCTCCAACATATTGTTACTTTGAAGATGTGATAGTTGTTTGGTGTGCTTACTGAGGAATGGAGGGCCCCCATCAAGCTGCAGGATTTCATTTCTATAAGTGTGATTTCAATTATGCAAGTGTGGTGTGATTTCATTTCAGCAAGCGTGATTTCGATTCTGCAAGTGTGATTGCAGTTATGCAAGTGTGGTGTGATTTCATTTATGCAAGTGTGGTGTGGTTTCAATTTTGAAAGTGTGATTTCAATTTCAATAAAGTGTGATTTCCTTTATGTAGGTATGATTTCAATTTCAAGCAAGTGTGATTTCCTTTATGCAAGTGTGATTTAAATATTTTTATGTTGGTTTGGAATGGATTGATTTTATTGCTTAGTTTCAAATGAATTAGATTAATCTATTCTAATAAATAACCACCTAGTACATATAATATAGGTTACCTCGTAAGTTTTCGAAACCCTGGGTTGACAAATTAAATGACAGGGATTTAACTCGCAATTAAATCACCCAAGAATCTCCTTAATGAAGACCTGTGGTACCTCATTGGTTGAATACATAGTCTTCCATGGAATGGAGTGAGCTATCTTACTCAACCTTTCTACCACAACCGTTATATAATCATGTAGCCTCGATGTCCTTGGAAGGCCTATAATGAAATCCATGGAAATGTCCTCCCATTTCCATTATGGAATCAGAATAGGATGAGGCAACCCAACTATATGCTTAAACTCTAATTTTACCTACTCACAATGCAAACATATTGCCACAAACTCTGCCACTAACTTCTTCAGAGTCGTCCAATAGCATAAATTCTTTATTTTTGTCAATGTCTTATGATATCCTCGGTGACCCAAATATGGTTTAACATGAAACTCCCTCAAGATAAGCTTCTTTATTTCAATTTTATTTGGCACATAGATCCTATCCTTAAACATCACCAAGCCATATTCTGTGAGATGATAGTCCACACCCTGATTACATGCACCCTACTGTAACATGTGCATAAGCTCCATATACCTATCATCCTGTTGTCCTTCCTGTAAGATTTGGTCTTTTAAATCTGTCCCATATGGGATCACTACTACAACAAGGTTCAACTATACTTTCCTTTTGAGAGCATTTACAACCCTGTTCTCCTTTCCCTTAATGTATCTAATATCGAAATCAAACTCACTAAGGGTATCCAACCATCTAGATTTCCTAGCGTTCAAATTCAGCTATTCAAACAAATATCTCAACCCATTGTGATTTCTCATCAACACAAACCTCCTACCAAGCAGATAATGTCTCCACATCTTCATGGCGTGAATAATAGCTACCAATCATGAGTCGCGTAGTTCTACTCGTGTTCATTCATTTTCCTAGACTCATAGCATGTTACCTTCCCCTCCTGCATCAGGACTCCACCAAGTCCTCTCTTGCAAGAATTTGTACACACTACGAATTCTTCATCTGGATATGCAATATTTAACACTGACGAATTGATCAAAAACCGCTTCAACTCCTCAAAACTAGCTGCACACTCCTATTTCCATTCAAACTTCTTAACTTTCCTCTACAATGATGTAATAGGATATGCAATGTGTGAGAAGTTCTTGATAAACCTTTTGTAGTAACCTATTAATCCCATGAATGATTCGACTTCCCCCACATTTCTAAGATCTTCCCACTCAATGATAACATTTATCTTCTCTGAATCTATTGCTATGCTACTCTTGGAAAAAACATGTCTCGAGTAGTGTACTTATGTCTGAATGAAGTTGTACTTGTTAAGCTTAGCATAAAATTGATGCTCCCTTAGAAATCTCAATAATTTTTATAAATGTTTGGCATGCTCTTCCTCATTCTTAGAATATACCAAGATGTCATCAATGAATACAATAACAAACTTGTCTAGATAAGGACACACCACATTATTCATAAAACACATAAAAATAAGTGGATCATTAGTTAAACCGAATGGAAATACAAAATACTCATAATGGCCATACCTGGTCCTGAAGGTAGACTTGTAGATGTCCTCTTCTTTGATGCATACCTGATGATATCCTAAGCAGAGATCAATCTTGGAGAACATTGTTGCTCCCTTCAACTGATCAAACAAGTCATCAATCCTCAGCAATGGGCACCTGTTCTTGATTTTTACCTTGTTCAGCTTCATGTAATCAATGCACAATCTAAGAGTACCATGCTTTTTCTTCATGAAAAACACTAGTGCACCCCAAGGCGATACACTTGGCCTAATGTATCCCTTATCAACCATTTCCTTCAACTACAACTTAATCTCCACCAACTCCGGTGTGCTCATCCTGTGATCTGAACTTATGCAAGAACGCAATAGAATACATATATAAACATAAACATAGAAGTGCAACATAAATACAAATTCATTTCATTAATATCAAAGAATTGAAATATTCTTACATACGAAATGGAAATAAACTAGCTCGGGCGATGGTAGCTTATATTTAAGAAGAGATGTGGTGGCTACATGCCGCTAAACAGTGTTAAAATGAGGCTAAAAGGACTATTTATTATTGAGAAACAATGGAAAACCATAAACATCCAAAAAACTAACCCTAGGAGATGAAGCGCCAAAACTATGGGCCTTGTTTGGGTAAATTCGTACATCAAATTCCCAGGGTCATAATTTTGGCATACAATCTCTATTTGCTATCATAATATCTCATTTCTTAGATGTCATAGAGGAGGCTGAAAAAAATTGAAAATCTAGTAATGGACTTTTCCAGTTTCTCTGTTTTTCCTATAAACGTCTTTTAGTCCCTCAAAACAACTCTGAAAGTTTAGGACTCGAAAAGCTGCCAAAAATAGTAAGTTGTGCTACAATTAAGGAAACTGACAAGAAAAACGGTGGGGGTACTATTGGAATAGGTGGGTGGATACCAATATACACCTAGATCAGTACTCCCCCATTACGAAGCAATGTTCCTTATTGGGTTGAGTGTCTCCATGAGATGGGGAAACTTCTTTTGAATTTGGTCCCTAGTGAGCCACTTGCCTTGGTGCAGGAGTTGGACAAATTTGACAACACGATATAGTTGTATCTTCTGGTAGTGAGAGTTATTGATCTATGTGTCCATGATCTGATGAGTTGTGGCCTGTTCCATGTAGTCTGGGTTTAACTCTGTGGGTGTGAGTTTTTCTCCAATTTCGGATATGTCTAATAATGGTGGAAAGTATGGCCAAACGTGGTCTAGATTGAACACTCGGTGTAGACCAAGGACCTGGTGGAATTCTAATCTTGAAGCAATTATCCCCTATAGTCTTGGTGATGGCGTATTACCCATATTAGAGTGGTAGAAGCTTGTAGTGGGTTCTAGCGAGGCGCTCCTTCTGCAAATGTAGCCAAACTTTGTCGCCCACCTAGAACTTGTGTGGCAGCCGATGTTGATCATGTCATTGCTTGTACTTAGAATTGGCTCTATCCAATATATCATGGACTTGCTGGTGGATGTTCTGAATACATTCAATGAATTTTTTCACCTTGTCAGCTTAAGACTAGACATGAGCTAAATCTTCCTAAGTAGCTGTGAATGTTATGGCCACATCAATGGGACATTATGGTTGGAGTCCCAACCCCACCTGAAAAGGGTTATGGCTAGTTCAGCTATGGAGAGCTCGGTTATAGCTGTGTTGGACACAGGGGAGGCTTTCATCCCATGTGCGTGGATGCTTTGAGTTGTACATACATAGAATGTGTACGATCATCTTGTTGACAACCTCTGCTTGGCTATCAGTTTGAGGGTGGAAAGTCATGGACTTAGTGAGCTTGGTACCCAGCATCGACCAGAGACTTGACCAAAATGTACTTATTAATGTGTTGTCACAATCTGAGATAATGGAATGTGGGATCCCAAAGTGCAACCAAACTCATTCAAAGAAGAGTTTAGCAGTGGCTTCTATTGTGATACTCTTCTTACAGGCCGCCATAATGGCCATCCTAGAGAATATGTCGAAGACCACAAAAATTCAGTCATTTTCATGCTTGGTAGAAGGAAGACGAGACATATAATCCATGGAAATGGATTCCCATGGTTGACTAGGGGTAGGAAGAAGAGTATATATGCCTTGATTCTTGATGGTCAGTTTGGAGATGGTGTAGAAAGTGTAGGATCATATGTACTTCCCAAAATCCTATAGAAGGTTCAACCAATAGAAATACTTCTGCACTACTACCACTCATTTCTCCACCCTGTAACGTCCAGAAACCCGACTATAGTGTGCTTCCCAAATCATCTTGGAATGCTCACTTGAAGGAACACAGAGGTGTCCTAGGTGGCATAATAGTGCATTCTAAAGGTGGAAATTTGAAACTTTCTTTCCTTCCAGGAGTGTATGGTATTTTTTGCTAAATTCTGGATCACTCTTGCAAACATGTGGCCACCCCGAATTCTTGTGCCCACAAGAGTTGAGGACAGTGATCAGTGCCATGATCGGCGGTCAAATGAGGTAGTCTGCAACATTATTGTTGCTTCCCTTCTTGTACTTACTGTTCAAATGGAATTCTTGCAGATATGTGGACCATTTATGATGGATATCATTCTGCAACTTCCCTTGTGTCTGTATGAATTGCAAGGGTCGATGGTCTATGTGGATGATTGTTTCCTTCCCCATAATTTAATTCTTACATTGTCAGCATGCCTGCACAATGGAATACATCTTGTTTTCATAGGTGGGATACATTCAAGTTGTGTCTGAAAGTGTCTCACTGTGATATGCCACTAGATGCCCCTGTTGAGTAAGAAGTGCACCAATAGCATAGTCGGAGGCATTTGTCTTTATCTCAAATGGTTGTTGCAGGTCTGGTAACGTGAGCACTGGTGCAGAGAAGAGTTGATGCTTTAACTTGGAAAATGCCTTCTGTTGGGATTCAGACCAAAAGAACTTTTATTTCACTCCTCCCTTGGTGGCTTGACTCAAAGGCCAAGTGATATGAGAGAAACCCAACATGAACCTATGGTAGAATTTGGAAAGACCTAGAAATTTGCGAAGATCCATTAGAGTGGTTGGGGCTTCCCAATCTTGAATGACCTGTATCTTGGCTGGGTCCACATGCACACCCCGGATATTGAACCTGAGTCATGCCAAAAGTGCATTTCTCCAAATTGGCACACAAATTGTGTTGTCGTAGTGTTTGGAGGACTTGTCAAATGTTGTGGAGGTGCTCTTCCCAACTCTGGATGAAGACCAGGATGTCATCCAAATACACCACCATGAATGAGTTGGTGAAGGGTCACAAGATTTTTTCCATCAATCTCATGAATATTGCAGGGGCATTCGTCAACCCGAAAGGCATGACTAGCCATTTGAAAAGGCCCTCCTTGGATTTGAAGGAAATATTCCAAACATCAGAGGGTTAGATTGTTACCTAGTGATAACCATACTTCAAGTAAATCTTGTTGAAATATTTTGCCCCTTTGATTTGGTCCAGTAGGGTATCAATTCGTGGGATCAGATAAATATTTCAGAGAGTGATCTTGTTCACCGATCGATAGTCAATAGAGAGTCTCTAGGTCCTGCCCTTATTTTGTACCAACACGATCGGTCTCCCACAATGCGATGAACTTGGACTCATGTTCCCTTTCTGTAGTAGCTCATAAATCTACCTCTTGATTTCATCATTATCCAGAAAAGAGAAAAAATATATTGGTCCATTTGGTAACAACACGACCGAGGTTAGATCGATGGAGTTCTTGACCTAACAGTTTAGAGGTATCCCTCTGGGTGAGGTGAAGATGTTCCTGTACTCCTCCATGACCTTGTCCATATGTTACTACTACCTGGAGGAGAATTATTGGAGGCCATGACCTTAATATTCTTCTAGACTAGAGAGAGAATCATAGGGAAAATAAATTTCCTAGTCTGTGAGATTATTTAACTGCATTTCTTCACAGTGATGAGAGAGATGGTAGTAGGCGGTGCTACATTCGATATCCTGTACAAATTATTTCCCAAAGTAATAATAACATTGGGAGGCTAAGATTCATACAAAACATGTCGCTTCCACAAGTATGGTTGGCCTAATAATACATAACAAACTTCAAGAGGAGAAATATCACACAATACCTCATATGTGAAGGGCTTGATGCTATAGGGGAGGCAACATTGCTAGCTCACACAGAGATCTCGTCCTTGGTGAAGCCACCCAATGGTGTATGGGCTACTAGTGTGTTGTGGCTGGTAGGCCTAGCCACTTCATGAACTTTGCTGAAATGAGGTTCTTTTGGCTCCTGCTGTCGAAAATGAACTGCAAAGGAGAACCATTCATCCACATCTGTGTGTTGAAGGGGCACTCCCCCTCCTCTGGATTTTTGGGCTCATCTTTCTGGATATTGGTGGTGGAAACAATGGCATTGGGCTCCGCAATAATAATATGCTTCCCGTTGTCATTCCCCTTTTCAATTTCTGACCAAGTCAAAGAATGCATATGATTCGAAAGCCTTCAACTCGGCCACTAGTGAGTGCTTGGATTGAAACTCACTCGTGTTGTGAGTGGAGTTCTTATGGAACTCACACCACTTTCCCATGTCCTTATTTTTCTTCATTGTGTTTTTACTTACATGTGGCTTTGATCAATTGTCCTAGATTGCCCGACCTTGGCTTCGTCCTTTATTATTCAGTTTGGGGGTGCCTTTCCCTTGCTTCGAATTCGTAGATCCAAAGTCTTGCTTCTTCTGCTTAAAATTCTGCTCAATCCTGACAACATGTCGATAGGCGGCACCGAGTGAGGATATTTCTAGGAAATCCATTTCATCTTGGTTGTTCTTATGAAAAAATCCACAGTACTTGAGTACCAAATGTCACTCATAATCCTTGATACCCAGCTTCATGTGAAGGGAATGGAAACCATTTTTCAACTCAAGAACATCTTGGTCCCTTCCCTGCAGCAATGTGGTCCACTTTATGTATTTATCTTCATAGCTACCGACAGGTTAATATTCTTCCTTGATGGAATCTCGGAAATAATTCCTAGTGGTTGTGACTAAAAATAATTAGGATTCCCCCTCGTCCTTTGAGGGGTGGCTTTTAGGAGTACAAAAGTAATATTTTCCTGGTTGGAAAATTCATGAACTAAAAAATATCCTTCCAACACATTTAACCATCTATCTACGATGCTCACATATATCTGGGCTTCAAATACGGGAATATCAAAGTTAACTTGTACCTTAGAAGGAGTGGAATCTCTAGAATGGTTGTCGGATGAAGATGCATTGCCTGTGGGTAGCCATCGAAGGATCTGGGAAAATTTATCCATCATCGCGTTCCTCTGTTTCTCGAGGGCCTCCTTGAGAAATATTTTGAAATGATATCCTGCTCCCTCATATTTATTTTCTTCCAACATGGGAGGTCGTCGGGGTTTGTGAGGCTAATCTTATAAAGGTTCAACTAGATCGAGCCCTAACTCCTTATACCGTAAAATCGTTGGGGACATGCAAAGAAAAATTGAGAGAGAGAAGGTCACTCTGATACCACTGATCCGAACTTATGCAGGAACACAATTGAATACATATATAAACATAAAAATATAAGTGCAGAAAAAATAAAACTTCATTTCATTAATAACAAATAACTGAAATATGCTTACTTACAGAATGGAAATAAACTAGCTCAGGAAATGCTAGTTTATCTCTAAGAAGAGATGTTACGACTACATGCCTCTTAATTGTGTTACAATGAGTCTCAAAGGCCTATTTGTTATTGAGAAACAATGGAAAACTCTAAACATCTAAAAACCTAACCCTAGGAGATGAATTGCCAAAACTTTGGGCCCTATTTGGGTTAATTGGTACATCAACTTCCCAGGGTCGTAACTTTGACACATGATATCCGTTTTGTTATTATAATACATATTTTCAAATATTTCAACAAGGAGGCTGAAATAAAGCAAGTAATATAGTTAGGAATTTTTCGGTCTCTCATTTTTCCATAAAAAAAATGTCTTTTAGTCCCTTAAAATAGCTTCAGAAGTTTAGGACCCAAAAAATTGCCAGAAATAGTAAGTTGTGCTCTAATTAAGGAAAATAAAAAGAAAAACAGTGGGGGTCCAACTGGAATAGGTGGCTTGACACTAATATCCACCTGGATCAAACCTCCCCCCTTAGCAAGCAATGGTCCCCATTGCGTTGATTGCCTCCATGAGATAGGGAAACTTCTGTTGAACTTGGTCCCTGGTGAGCGACCTACCTTGATGCAGGAGTTGATCAGCTTTGACAACCTGATACAGTTTGATATTCTGCTAGTGAGTGTTATTTATCTACGTGTCCATGATTTGATCAGTTGTGGCATGTTTCATATAGTTTGAGTTTAAATATTTGGGTGTGATTTGTTCTATAATGTCGGATGTGTCCAATAATGGTGAAAAGTATGGCCGAAGGCAATCCACATTGATCATTGGGTGTAGACCAAGGAATGGTGTAATGTTGAGCTTGAAGGAACTATCCCCTACAACCTTGGTGATGGTGTATGACCCATATTGGAGGAGGTGAAGCTTACGGTGGGGTCCAGTGAGGCGCTCCTTCTGTAAATGTAGCCAAATTTTGTTGCCCACCTAGAACTTATGTGGTACCCGATGTTGATCATGTCGCTACTTGTACTTAGCATTGGCTCTATCCAATATATTATGAACCTACTAGAGGACATGATGAATACAATCAATGAATTTTTTCGCCCTATTGGATTCGGATTGGACATGAGCCGAATTTGCCTGAGTAGTTGTGAATGATATGGCCACATAAATGGGACATAATGGTTGGAATCCCAACCCCACCTGAAAGGGGATGTGGCCAGTTGATCTATGGAGAGCTTGGTTATATCTTCCTTAGATAGAAGGGAGGCTTTATTCCCATGTGTGTGGATTCTTCGAGGTGTACATGCGGAGCATGTGTACGATCATCTTGTTGAGAACCTTTGTTTGGCCATCAGTTTGAGTGTGGAAATTCATGGACTTAGTGAGCTTGGTATCCAAAATTGACCAAAGACTTGAATAAAATATACTTAGGAACCTCTTGTCCCAATATAAGATAATGGAATTTGGGATCCCAAAGTGCACCCACACTGTGATACTCTTCTTACAAGCCGTGAGACTGGCTATCTTAGAGAATCTATCAACGAACACAAAAACATAGTCATTTCCGTGCTCGGTAGAAGGAAGACTCAACATGTAATACATGGAGATGGATTCTCACAGTCGACTAGAGGTAGGCAGTGGAGTATATATGCCTTTCTTCTTGATGGCAAATTTGGAAATGGTGCAGGCAGTGCATGATATGGTGTACTTCTCAACATCCTGTTGAATATTTGCTAATAGAAATACTTCTGCAGTACTGCCACTATTTTCTCCACCCTGAAAGTTTGAGCGATACAACTATATTACACTTCCCAAATCATCTTGGAACACCCACTTGAAGGAACAGAAAGGTGCCCCAGGTGGCATTACAGTGCATCTTAGAGGTGAAAATTTGGAACTTGCTTGCATTCCAGGAGTGTCTAGTATGTGTTGCCAAATTCTAGATCGCTCTTGTAAAGATGCAGCCACCCCGAAGTTTCGTGCCCACAAGCGCCAAGCATAGTAGTCAGTGCCATGTTCGGCAGTCGACTAAGGAATTCGGCAACATTGTTGGTGCTGCCCTTCTTGTACTTAATGTTAAAATGAAATTATTGAAGGTATGTGGACAATTTCTGATGGTGATTTTTCTGCAACTTCCCTTGTGTCTGTATGAACTGTAGGGGTCGATGGTCTGTGTGGATGACTGTTTCCTTCCCCAGAATGTAATGCTTCAATTTTTGACATGCCTACACAATGGAATACATCTCTTTATCATAGGTTGGATACTTTTGAATTGTGTCTGAAAGTGTCTCACTATGATATGCCATTGGATATCCCTATGGAGTAAGAACTGCACCAATAGCATAGTCGAAGGAATATGTCTCAATCTCAAATGGTTGTTGCAAGTCTGCAACTTTTCTAATGCCTTATGTTGGGATTGAAACCAAAATAACTTTTCTTTCGCTCCTCCCTTGGTGACTTGACTCAAAGGCCAAGTGATATAAGAGAAACCCAACACAAACCTGTGGTAGAAGTTGGCAAGACCCAGAAATATGCAGAGCTCTGTTAGAGTGGTTGGGGCTAACCAATATCGAATGACCTTTATCTTGGTTGGGTCCACATGCACATCATGCTCTTCAATGATGTACCCCAGATATTGAAACTGGGTCATGCAAAAGGTGCATTTATCTAAATTGTCACACAACTTGTGTTGTCACAGTGTTTAGAGAAGCTGTCAAATGTGATGGAGGTGCTCTTCCCAACTATGGTTGAAGATCAGGATGTCATCAAAATACACCACCATGAATGAGTTTGTGAAGGGTCACAAGATGTCGTCCATCAACCTCATGAAGGTTGTGGGGGAATTCTTCAACTTGAAAGGCATGACCAACCATTCGAAAATTCCTCCTTATATTTGAAGGAAATATTCCACACATTAGAGGGTTAGATTGGTACCTGGTGATAGCTGGACTTCAAGTGAATCCTGCTAAAATATTTGGCATCCTTGAGTTGGTCCAGAAGGTCATCAATCTGTGGGATCAAATAACTATTCCAGACAATGATCTTGTTTAGTGCCTGATAGCAAATACAATGTATCCAGGTCTTGTCCTTCTTTTATACCAACACGACCAGGCTCCCACAGGGTGGTGAAATTAGTCTTATGTGCCCTTTTTGCAGCAACTTCGAAATATACCTATTAAGTTCATCATTCTATAGAACAGAGCATCAATATATCGTTCCATTGGGTAACAACGCGTCTGGGATCATATCGATAGAGTCCTTGACCCGACATTGTAGAGGTACCCCTGCGGGTGAGGTGAAGATGTCCCTGTACTCCTCCATGACCTTGTCCATCTGTTGCTGCCATGCACAGGATCCTTGTCTAGAGGTCGTGGCCACAATATTCTTCTATCCCTTAGGGTGAATCATAAGAAAAAAAATTCCTGGTATGGGAAAGGATTTTACTGCATTTCTTCGCAGTGATCAGAGAGATGGTGGTAGGCGGTGCTACCTTCGGTATCCTGTACAAATTATTTCCCAAATTAATAATAACAGTGTGAGGCCTAGATTCATACACAACATGTCGCTTCCAAAAGTATGGTTGGGCTAATAATACATCACAAACTTTAGTAGGAGCAATGTCACACAATACCTCATCTGTGAAGGGATTGATGTTGTAGAGGAGACGACACTACTAGCTCATGCGAAGATCTTGTCCTTGGTGAAGTGAGTCGATGGTGTATGGCTACGAGTGTGCTGTGGTTGGTAGGCCTAGCCGCTTCATGAACTCTATTGAAATGTGGTTCTTTTGGCTCCCATTTTCGACAATGAACTACAACGGAGAACCCTTCACCCACATATGTGAGTGGAAGAGGCGCTACCCCTCCTCTCGATCTTCGGGCTCATCCTTCTGAATCTTGATAGTGGAAATGGTGGCACTCGTCTCCACATCAATAATCTACTTCCATTTGTCATTCCCATTGTCAGGTTTTGACTCAAATTCAAAGCATGCATCTAATTCAGAAGCCTTGAGCTCATCCAATAGGGACTACTTGGCTCAACACTCACTCGTGTTGTGACTGGAGCTCTTATGGAACTCACACCACTTTCTCATGTCCTTCTTTGTCTTCGTGGTGTTTTCTTTTCTTGTGGCTTTGACCGGTTGTCCTGGGTTGCCTCGCATTGGCTTTGTCCTTTCTTCTGTAGTTTTCGGGAACCTTTCCCTTGCTTCAGATTTGCAGATCCAAAGACTCATGATCCAGGTGGATATTGGGGGCCACCCGCCTATTCCACTTGGACCCCCACCATTGTTTCTTTCAGTTTTTCAGTTTAAACAAAAATTACTATTTTTAGCAGTTTTTCGGGTCCTAAACTTCCGAAGCTATTTTGAGGCCCTAAACAAAGTTTTTTGGGAAAACTTGAAGCAATATGGAAGTTCCTTCGATGTTTCTCACTCAAAATTTTTAGTCCTCAGATATATATTTCTAAGGAGGTATTGAGCGCATCAAATGGAGATCATATGTCGCAGTTACGTCCCTGGGAAGTTGATGTACCAATTTTAAACAAACGAGGCCCATAGTTTTGGCGCTTCATCTCCTAGGGTTAGGTTTTTGGATGTTTAGGGTTTTCCATTATTTCTCAACAATAAATAGGCCCTCGAGCCTCATTGTAACACAATTCAGAGGCCTGTAGCTGCCAAATATCTTCTCATAGATAAGCTACCAACACCCTAGCTAGTTTATTTCCATTATGTCTGTAAGCATATTTCAGTCCTTTGATTTTAATGAAATGAATTTTTATTTCCGCTGCATCTTCGTATTTATGGTTATATGTGTATTTTTTTGCGTTCAGACATAAATTCGGATCAATGGTATCATAATGTTCTTCTCTTTCTTTTTCTTTTTTTCATGTCCCCAACGACGTCAGGGTTTAAGGAGTTAAGGCTCGATCTGGTTGAACCCTTGTAAGATCAGCCTTGCAAACCCTGATGAACTCCCATAGCCAAAGAAAAGAAAGATGGGGGAGCAGGATATCCTATAAAATTATTGCTCGAGGAGGCCCTAGAGAAATAAAGGAACACAATGATGGATAACTTTTTCGAGATCCTTCAATGGCTACCCATCGGCGCTGCATATGCATCCAACAGCCACCGTGGAGGTGCCACTCCTTTCAAGGTACAACTCAACTTCGGCATTCTTGTATTTGAATGCCAAATAGATGCAGACACCATAGATATATGGTTGAATTTTCTGTAAGAGTACTTCTCAGTCCATGATTTCTCCGACAAAGAAAAGATTACTTTTGCACTCCTAAAATCCACCCCCCATGTCAAAGACTGGTGGGAAACCTACTATGATCAATAGGGCGGGAGGGAACCCTCTCTCTTCTCATCTGTACCCACTTCGAATTCGTTCTGATATGACATCAAGGAACAATATTACCCTGTGGGGGGATATGAGAACAATTATAGCCAATGGACCACGCTACAACGGCAAAGGCATCAAAATGTGCACGAAATGACAAATTTGTTCCATACCCTGTGCACAAAGTTGGGTATTAAAGATTCAGAGAGACATTTGGTGCTCAAGTACTGCAGTTGTTTGCACAAATACATTCAGGATTAAATGGAGTTCCTCGACATTACCTTTCTTGGCACAGAATATCGGTACACCACCAATATCAAGTAGAAATTTAAGCAGAAGAAGCAAGACTTTGGATCCACGAATACGAAGCCAAGGAAAGCAGCCCCCAAACCGTAGAAAAAGGGGCAAATCCAAAGCAAGACGACTCTGAACAACACCAAAAATCTAAATAAGGACATGGGGAAGTGGTGTGAATTTTATAAAAGCCCCACTCACAGCACAAATGAATGGCGGGTCAAACAGTCGCTAGTGGCCGAACTGAAGGCACCTGAATCAGATGCATGTTTTGATCTTGTGTTAGAAGTAGACAAGGACAATGAAAAAGGGAAGAAAATTATTGATGTGGAACCCAGTTCCACTGTTTCCACCACTAAGCTCCAGAGGGAGGAGCCCTAGGATCTAGAGGAGGGGGGGCGCCTCTTCCATTCGCAGATGTGGGGGAAGGGTTCTCCACTACAATTCCTTGTCCATAGCGGAAGCCAAAAGAACCACATTTAAGTAGAGGTTGTGAAGTGGGTCTGTCTACCAACCACATCACACCTACAACCACATACCATTGGGTGGCTTCACCAAGAAATATATCTCCGTGTTTGCCAGCAGTGTCGTCATCTATACAACATCAAGCAATTCACGGATGAGGTACTGTGTGATGTTGCTCCTCTTTATGTGTCTGATGTATTATTGGGCCAACCATACTTGTGGAAGTGACATGTTGTGTATGATTCTATGTCTCATTTTGTTTATATTACTTTGGGATATAAATTATACAGGATACCGAAGGTAGTACTACCTCATGCCATCTCTTTGACTACTGCAAAACAACGAAGTAATATTATTTCCCAAAATAGGAAATTTATTTTCATTACAATTCGCGCACAAGGCAAGAATAATATTGTGGCCACAGCCTCGAAACATGTCTCCCCTGTATGGTAGCAGCAGATGGACAAAGTCGTGGAGGAATACAAGGACATTTTCTCCTCACCCACAGAGGTTCCTCTACACTATCAGGTCAAGCACTCCATTGATTTTACCCCAAGCACATTTCCGCCTGATGTTGCCACACCTCATGCAACCACACAGAAAAAAACCGCACATTTACTATCTGAGGCTAATAAAGCAACCAAATTTATTGAACGTATCCAACATATTCGCCAATAGGTCCACGACATCTTAGAAAAATCCAATGCCAAGTACAAGAAGCTCCATGATCAACATCAATTTTCACACAACTTCCAAGTGGGCAACAAAGTGTTGCTATATTTGCAAAAGGATCACCTCATTGTACACCTCCGCAAGCTTCACCCACTCTGATATGGGTCATACATCATCACCAAGGCAAGTGGCTCACTGAAGACAAAGTTCAGTAGAATTTTCCTCATCTCATGGAGGAACTCAACACAATGGGGACCATTTCTTCCTAAGGGGGGAGGAATGATCTAGGTGGATATTGGTGGCCACCTGGCTATTCCACTGGGACCCCCACCATTATTTCTTTCATTTTTTCAATTTCAACATAGTTTACTATTTTTAGTATTTTTTCGGGTCCTGAAATTCCAGATCCATTTTGAGGCCCTAAACGACGTTTTTTGGGAAAATCAAGAGCAACATGAAATTTCCTTTGATGTTTCTCACTGAAAAATTGTATTCCTCAGATATATATTTCTAACGAGGTATTGAGCACATAAAACCAAGATCATATGCCGAAGTTACGTCCCCGGGAAGTTGATGTACCAATTTACCCAAACGAGGGCCCATAGTTTTGGTGCTTCATCTCCAAGAGTTACGTTTTTGTATGTTTAGGGTTTTTCATTCTTTCTCAACAACAAATAGGCCCTCGAGCCTCATTGTAACACATTTTAGAGGCTTGTAGCCTTCACATCACTTTTAAGAGATAAGCTACTAGTGCCCTAGCTAGTTTATTCCATTATGTGTGTAAGCATATTTCAGTCATTTGATTTTAATGAAATGAATTTTTATTTCTGCTGCATCTTTGTATTTATGGTTATATGTGTGTTCTGTTTTTTTCCTGCATAAATTTGGGTCATCTCGCATCTTCTGTTTAAAATTCTGGTAGATTGACAACATATCGATAGACGACATCGAGCGAGGAGATTTCTAGGAACTCCATTTCGTCCTAGATGTACTTATGAAAACAGTCATGGTACTTGAGTACCAAATGTCACTCAGAATACTTGATACTCAAATTCGTGCGAAGGACATGGAAATCATTTGTGAACTTTGGAACATCTTGGTCCCTTCCATGCCATAGTGTGGTGCACTTTATTTATTTATCTTCATAGCCATCAACAACGTAATATTGTTCCTTGATGGCATCTCGAAAAGAATTCCAAGTGGGTGCGGCTGAAAACAATGAGGATTACCCCTCTTCCTTTTTCTCACAGTAACTTTCCCACGAATCCTTGACCTGGGGTGCAGCTTCTAGGAATGCAAAAGTAATATTTTCCCGGTTGGAAAAGTCATGAACTAAAAAATATCCTTCTAACAGATTTATCCCTCTATCTGTGATACCTGCATCTATATGGACTTCAAATACAGGAATTTCAAAGTTAACTTGTACCTTAAAAGGGGTGGCACCTCCAGAGTGACTCTCGGATGAAGATGCGTAGCCTGTGGGTAGTCGTCGAAGGATTTAGGAAATGTTATCTATCATTGCATTCCTCATTTTCTAAAGGGCCTCCTTAAGAAATATTTTGAAAGGATCTCTTGCTCCCTCATCTTTCTTTTCTTCCACAATGGGAGGCCCATCAGGGTTTGTGAGGGTGATCTTGCAAAGGTTTAACCATATCAAGCCCTAGCTCCTTATACCTTGATCGCATTGGGGACACAAAAAGAAAAACTGAGAGAGAGAAGACCTCTTTAATACCGCTGATCCGAAATTATGCATGAACACAATAGAATACATATATAAACATAAACACTAAAGTGAAACATAAATAAAACTTCATTTCATTAATATCAAAGAACTAAAATATGCTTACATATATAATATAAATAAAATAGCTTAGGCGATGGTAGCTTATCTGTGAGAAGAGATGTGGTGGCTACATGCCTCTAAAATGTGTTAGAGTGAGGCTCAAAGGCCTATTTATTATTGAGAAACAATGGAAAACCATAAATATCCAAAATCCTAACCCTTGGATATGAAGTGCCAAAATTGTGGGCCTCGTTTGGGTCAATTGGTATATCAACTTCTCGAGGTCGTAACTTTTGCATACGCTCTTCTTTGGTTATCATAATACCTCGTTTCATAGATGTCAAAGAGGAGGCCAAAAAAACAACTAAACTAGATTTTGACTTTTCCAATCTCTTTGTTTCCCCTAAAAATGTATTTTAGTCCCTCAAAACAACTCCAAAAGTTTACGACCCGAAAAAATGCCAAAAATAGTAAGCTTTGCTACAATTAAGGAAACTGAAAAGAACAATGGTGGGTGTCCAAGTGGAATAGGCATATGGCCACCAATATCCACCTACATCATCCTATAAGGTGCCTTTTATACTGGTGCTTCCCCTGGTACCAATTCAATAGAAAAGTATACTTCCATGTGCGGAGGCAACTCTGGAATATTTGTTGGAAACAAATCCTAAAACTGCTGCAATATAGGGTACCTCTTGAATATTTCCACATCCTCAACGTCTTTACCCTTGTCGCTGGAAATATGAATTGCAAAAATCACACACCCTTTCCTGCAACTATGCTTAGCCTACATAGTTGTGACCATAATCACTAATGTAGGCTTCTTCTTTCATTGCAATATTCTCTTCTTTCCATTATCATCCAAACACTCAATAGCCTTGTCACAACAATCTGGTTTGGTCCTGTGAAGATACAACCAGTCCATACCCAAAAGCATACCATACGATCCAACTGGAAGTACATTCAAATGTGCTACTATAGGCATGCCATTCAACTCAAATGCACAAAATTTTACCCAATGATGAACTCCCTTCTGTGTACCTGTAGCAAACTGCACGAACAAAGAATTTGCATGCACTTATTTTCTCAAGCCACACTTATCCACTAAGTCAGGATTAACATAATTATAATTAGATCTAGGATCAATCAAAATAGAAACAAATTGATCACAAATCTTATCGTCCATCTCAATGATAGATGCCTGGCGATCCGCCTTCTTGTTTTTCTACAACCACATAGATCGGAGAAATAATATGACCAACATCACCAATTTTTTGTGCCTCTTGGACACTGTGGATATGAGGCCTACCTCCTTCGTACAAGGGAAAATCCTTCTTACGATGATCTTTGCCACATATCCAACACTATAATGATGCTCTAATATCACTTCTATTTTTTTGATCTCCAGGCTACAACACACATCCCTTCTCAACTACATTAAACTTCTTGTAAGGAGAAAATTTTTCTTTCTCATCTACATCTTGAGGTATTCCCCGCTTTGGTGGCCATTTTCCTTTTACCTTCTCATTTCCCTTCAGGTCATGTTTAGGCTTAGCTTTGTGCTTTGACTACTCATAATAATGCTTCAATTTCCGTATGGCTTCCTCTAATTATCTAGGCTCATCAAACTCAATAAGATCTCTATATGCTGCTGGAAATACACTTACGAATATCTGAATCTTAACCTTTTCCTCCTTGAGATATGGTACATACCTCAACAGCACCAATAATCTACTAGTATAGTCAGCATCTGCCATAGAACCCATCTGTAGCTCATAAAAATCCTTAGCTATATCATCATAGTACCTCTTCGATAGATAATTCTTCCTGAATATCCTCTCGAAGTCATCCCAAATCAAGTATTCTTCCGGAATTCCCTTGACATTATTCACATATTCCCACCAGATATCTTCTTTCCCTTTAAGACTAAAGGTGTATATCTTGGATTTCATATTCTCTAAATAGTTATGCAATTTGAATAATTCTTCATTCCAAGAAACCATGCCTCTAAATCTTTTTTCTTGACTTTATCTCTCCATCAAATGTAGAAGACTTCAATTTCTTGAACTCCTCCAACAAATACTCCCTCCTCCTATAAGGATGATGACAGTGATGACTGTGATAATTTCTCCTAGATGAGGAACTAGAATGATGCCCATACATACTATTCTTCCCGTTAGGTGTATCCATTGATATATCACCTTTGGTTGTGTCCCTTATATCCAATCTATATCCATAATGAGATCTACTACCATATACTCCATTTTTTTTTCTCTTCCTTCTCTTGATTGATTCTCATCTGTCCCTGCATATACAACTTTGATAAGCTCTGAAGGATTTATTCATTAACATCTACCTGCTTATCCTGAGCCATTGTAAGCCTTTCCCGAGCCTCAACCAACCTGTCATTGTCTACTATGAAATTTTTTTTCTATGCCCTCAAGCTCCTCAATGATCTTCTATACTAGGAGAATACTCTTCTCCTTGCTGCCCAACTTATATTTAGGGAGAGTCACGAGAACTGTAGTCTACCATTTTTCTTGTCATCTTGGATTCTCTTCTTCCTACAATTATACCATGTCAGATAAACCAAATAGATACCAAAATAAAATCCATACCTTAGTGATGTTCGGGGGAGGCTAATCTCATCTACAAGATTAGTACACATTAGCATGTGCATGTATAGTAATAATCATATTCATATAATAACATAACATCACAAAAACATTATGCATGACCATACAAACTATATAACATGATCCGATGCATGACAACCATAACCTTAAAAACATCATACCTTACCCAAAGAGAGCGAAACCACGCTCTGATACCACCCTGTAATGCCTCCTCTGATTTTTACCCACTTTCACCAGCTTGCCCGAGGTAAACATGAGCTAAGGGTCACTATGATAAGACTCAACCTCCTATGTAACCTTAAGGAAATAGAGTTGACAACTTAAGACCTTATTGAATTCCTTCAGGTGCCACAGGACCCCCAGGAGTAACCCAACCCCTCCAGGTGTCCAATCCTTGAGACAAATCACCTTTTCGCTGACCTAGATCCGTAGTGGCTCCCTTTCCAAGGCCTTCATGCGACTATGGGTCCCGAGTCACTCCCATAGGCATGATTCCACACGCTTATTGTATTTTCTACTCTGTTCTATGCCAATTACTCCAAATTATGTGCCACTTTTTTAGGGTCGGGACTCAGGTCTCTACCCAGAACTTAGTGAAACTTCCAGAGTTGATAAATGACATAGAAAAAATTCATGTAAACCAAAAAATGAAACCAAGAATTGACCTGACCATCCCCAACCAGGACTGACATTCGGTAAAACACTTGGTGGATATGAAACCTACAAGTCATGAATGCAAGTCTGAACATGAGGGACTGAAAATGTATTTGCGGTTTAGCAATAAGGGTCACTGCCTTGTCAAATTAGTTGTCATAACACCAAGTAGTCCTTGCATTCATTATTCATTTAGTTACAAGTAAAAACATGAAAAATATATGAATAATATTTGTCATAAAACCATGCTTATAACCAACATATAACCAAATAAATAACAATAATAAAACAACCATTAAAACCACATGATAACTAGTATATTTCCTCATGAAAAGCAAGAGAAACTTAAATTTCATTGAACATAGACAAATACCAATCGAGTTCACAACTTCCACATTCCACCTGAACATATATTGGATGAACTAATTATTTCTTTCAGCCAATCACCACCGTGCCATATTCCAAGCATGAATGTGGGATCTCATATTATAACCAATCCAAACAAAACCTAGGGAATCCAGAGGTTAATTCCAAGTTTAGAATCCAAAAATCTACACCACAGAAATCTACAATCCAGGGTTAAACCACCTGTTAGAAAATTATGTATTATAGAGAAATGGAACACATAAAATGTGTGGAAACACAAACAAATAAATAACATATAAAACAAGAGAGACACAGATATATGTAGTTCACCCAACTTGGGCTAGGTCCACGGAAACAACTAGTCCTTTCGTTATATTATCCATAAAAATGAAGAGACACAACCTACAAAAGATCCATTGTAATATCCTCTACTCTCTCAAACAATCCCCCTTGATATTTCTCGTTCAAAGTATACACACAATACACAACCGAAATACAATATCCTAGGATATCCACTTGATGAAAGATCTAGATTGGCTCGAAATTACAATAATTTACAAGGCAATTTTACATATGTTTTTAGCTTCGAGGGCATTGCCCCCGAAACGCCCCGCCGGGGGGGGTTCATGACGATGATTAAACGACGGATGAAATTTCTGTCCCGTTAAGGATAGGGATCCACCACAAAGATACATAAATAAGATAATCAGGCTCCACACCCAACAATATCCCACTTGGAGACTAATTGTAGCAACTCCACCGCTACTTCATTTGCTAGACAATGTTTCCACTATAAAGAAATATACTAATACATCCCTGGAAGATCCAAAGAAAACTGCCTTGGAATATTACTGAAGAAACTTGGTCAAATTCCTAATTTCCTAGGTCATCGCTTTTCCTGGTGTCATGCTCGCGCTGATGTCATATTCATAGTTATGTCTTAGCGCTATGAGCACCTTATTTCTTGGAAAACCGTGTTGATCCCTTTCTGGCAGTGTTTCCTCAAATGTAGGAGAAGCTTTGACCTCTAGAAGTTCCAGGGCGACGATTTGTTTGTTAAACGGCGGTGATAGAGTTGAGCTCTCTGATTTTAGAGCTTTGATCTCATCCATGGGGGTTTATCTCTTATAAAGTGGACCTTCCTCCTCCTTTCGTGGGCTCCGAACCTCTTCTCCCTTCCTATAAATTCACATCCCTACCCTCACTCTTCCTCACCTCCATTACACCATTTCTAGCCTCAAAACCCTCTTTCCATGTTTCCTATAGAATTACAAGACTTCCTATAGCAAAACAGGGATCTTGTAGCAACTTCCTATAGCAGCGATGAGAGCCACCTTCTTCACTCCAAAATCGATCCTCCACCTCATCTGAACTTAGTATACTCCTTAGTTGACCTCTAGCTCTAAATTATTGGTTCAAGGATACCCCTAGACCACCCAAACTCCTTTTCCTTTTGCTGCAAAATAGAGCATTTTTAGTGTGTTAGCCCATCATAGAAATAACATCATTAATACAATAGCTAGCATGCAGTAGGTAAAATTCAATTCATTATTGATGCAGTGTGTGTGTGTGAAGATAGATTAGTTCCCTTCTTGAAATATTGTTGAGTAGTTAAGATCATGAATGCAATCTAGTGTAATTTCCTTTCCTCCAACTAGAGTAAGTGCTAGTTTCTTCATTGCAAAAGTAGAGGTTAGTTAGATGAATGAGTGTAATCTACTATGGCTTCCTTTCTTGCAGGCAGAATAGTGTTCATGATTTTTTTTTCAGTATTGAGTTTCAATTAGAAGTTTTATAGAATCTCTCTCTCTCTCAATGTAACAATAGTTCCTAGCACCTCATAGTAGAACTAAGATGAGGATGGCATGAGTAGAGCTCATTTGTTGTAAATATAGCATTGTCACCTCCAATTTTGTATGAACCCTGGGTTGATAATTAAAGTTAGTAGCTCTGGGAGTTGCACCACTCTTGGTGCAATACCAGGGCTCACTAAATATAACCCTGATTCCACGGCCCTAAATGGGTCGTCCCCTTTGAGATGTCAGTTGTACATGTCAAAACGGAGGTCTGACAAGTGGTAAGAGCAACACAGGTCATGAATCTCAACTTATTTATCCATGTGGGCCTCAATATTTCTGAGGGTTTTTCCTCTCAAGATTTGGGAGTTTTAGGCATAGTTTTCTTCATTTTAAGCATAAGGAGAAAGACTAAGTGCTAAGGACTATGGGTTACCTAATGAAAAGGAAAAATTGGAGGAACGACATTGGAATGGCCCAGTGATAGTTGATAGTCAGACGTCGTGTTGGGCAGGCATAGCAGCAAGAAAGCTTGATTGTGAAAACAAATTTGAATTCAAACAACTAACAGGTTATGGTTTTATTTGCGTGGAAAAATTTCATGTGATGCATGAGGCTTGACGTGAGAGAACACATGAGTGGAGAGACAGGTGGCAATGTGCATTTGGGTAGTACGATGTGATATAGATGAGTGATTAACTCTGTGAGTAATGCACTTTCTTGCTGACGTCAATGTTGTGCTAATGCAACTAATACTAGGAATGATTTCTACTCTCCAATGGGTTGAACGATCGGGGCACGAGAGCGACCCTGGATGCCCTGTAGTTAATTTGTCCTTATTAGTGCTACCTGCCACTTTTTCCATTATCTTCTAGGGGATAGCGTTGGCGTACCCAACGCACTAGTTACCCCATCGTAATTCTTTCGGGGGCTACCTGATCAATGATGGACATCAATCTTCCCCACAACCTACTCGTTAATTAGTTAGGCTCACGCTAGATGAAAAATAAATAAGGAGGGAACTTGTTAATTTTTCGTTTCTCCTTCTCTAAGTTTCTCCTTGTGTCATGTTCCTTGTCGATGCCCCACTTTAGATTTTCCCACTGTTCTATTTTTCCATAGGTAAAAACCACTCGCCCTTGACCTTTGTAAAGGAAATATGGGTCACAATAGCTAGTATACCTGAGATATATTGAATAATCAGCTTCATATATTTCACTATATTCATTCTTCACACTCTTAATAACATCAATTTCCAATTAAGGATTTTTACATAAACCTCGAACAACTCTTCTGAATCTAGATCTGGGACCGTGGTCTCCTCTCTACTTGTTTCTCCTCTATATTTGGATCATAATGACAGATCTAGGGTTTTTTATGAAAAGAGAGGTCCCTCCAGAAAGAGAGGAGACTTGGATCTCGATTTCTTGAAATAATCCTACATGCAACCACTACAAGTGAAGGAATGTGTTGTAGAGTGATGTCTCAATAGCCCTCACCATAGAAATCCATGAACCCAAACACTTTCTCAATAGATATTCCAAAAATGATAAACTTCGAGTCTGCGTTGTTGTGAGCGATCAAAATCTTCCAAAACTCTTTTATCTCCCTACCATCAGAGGTTACAATACTGTCAGAGAATATTCAACACCTGTGCAGAAGAGTTAGGTCCACCTCACATGCAAATACCTGTTGCAAACTGATTTCTCGAAAACTCCTACCTATCCAAACCATAAACCAGATCCATGGCTCAATGGTGATTTCCTAAAGAGAGAAGGCCTCAGAGGATTCACTGCTCTGAAAGGCCAACCTTGGCCCGAGGTCCCCAATCTCCCCATTGCACTTGACTAGGCCTAGGTTATGCTAGCAGTAGATTAAACACTTACCATTGTTCCAAAACTAACGATATATATATATATATATATGTATGTATATATATATATATATATATATATATATATATATATATATATATATATATATATATATATATATATATATATATATATATATTTGTAAATTTAGCAGTACCTTTCCATTTTTCCATTTATCAAAATATAAGCAGGTTGTAACAGATCAAAATTCTATAGCCTCAACCTACTCGAAGGAAATCAAGTGTGTCGGCCATCTTAATGAGTTAAATGCCATCCGGTATTGATATATTTTTAATCTCCTATAAACTATTGATTCCATTCTATTGTATCTACCAAAGTCTAACAGAAAACAGTAAATGCTATCCGCCAAAAGCATAAAACTTCAACAAAAGAGAAACAATGAATCAGTCATCCGAGGACTCGACTGGTTCTGGGTCTTTGACACTAGAGCCTAGCATGTCCACTTGATGCATAGTTTGTAGTCGCCTCTCAATTCTTCCCAATCAAGTTGTTGCATGACGTTGAGAAATTTGAATGTCCTGAATTTCCTTTTTGATATCCTGCAAAACTGAAACAACCTGTGGGTCTCCTCCCATTTCTCGAAGGCTCATTACAGCCTTTTCTAGGATGCATTTAAGTGTCCAGTGAGTGTGTATAGACTGGTGAAAAAGGGACAGTCGACCTCTTGTATTCCCAGGATCGATAATGAAGTCCATTTCATTTTCCTAATTTTCTATCTCTTCCTCTTTGTGGCCGCAGTCTCTCTCCCATCCTTGAATGAGAGTGCAGACTTGAGGGGGATTACCTGTAGTGTATACTTCAAAAAGGTTCTCCATAACCTCTTTTTTGGATTTCATGCCTCTCTTGTTGGATCTTGTAATGGGTTTGACTTGCTTCTGTTTTCCTTTTTCCCTGCCCTGTCATTTTGCAGAATGTCCTTTTGCCATTTTTGTCTGTCCACGTACAAGCGGGAGTCTAATTTGCTACAAATTCTCAGGCAGAGACTTGGAAGGACCTATTTTTACTTTAGATAAGCTTGTATATGGAAAGATAAAGTCAATAATAGTTTGCATGTAACTGTAGGTAGGGCTCACTATAATTTCCTATTGAGGGTGGTAGACATGGTATTTCTAAGACTAGACTAGGAAAGGAAAAGGTTTATACGATGTGATTCCAAAAAAATTAACCTGCTAAGACTCAATTTCAGATTAAAACGATAGAGCAGACTCAGTTGAAGATTAAAATGACAGAGAAGACTCAACGAACAGAGGCTTTCATTACCCCCCCAGGTATTTTGACGACCAGGGTCTACCAAATGAACCCACAAACCCTGCAGAAAGACTATTCTGTGAACAATGAAATGAGACAGTGAACGCGGGATATAGCCACCGCCAACATTGATACCAGACTAGTCCTGCATGGCCATACTTGCAATCTCATAATCTTGAGATAAAAAAACCCTCTTGGCACAAGACCTACCCAACACCCTTCCTAACATTGCATAATTATAAACCATACCCAGCACAGAAGCATAAAATAAAATGACTTGACAAGGGGTTCGAAAGAGGGCAATGACCGCAGGGGCCAGGAAAACCAGCATGACAAGTGCATTCTTCAAACATCGTAAAAAATAGTAAACTATAAATTCCTTGTATCATAGAGCTTGGAATCGACAAAACCAGACTACAAAGTATACCAATAACCGAAAATGACTGAACAACCATAAGGAAGGGTCGCATGCAAACTCTGAAAAATTTGGTTGCCATCTTTAAAATTAAAAAAGGGGTCTGGAGCATGGGAATAACTTCTTAATGTAGGAATTCTGAGACCAACTGTGCTACTTCTTAGCCAACTGACTTCAACAATCATGTTAAGGAGATGGAGGAGATACAAAATATACTAGTTAGCCAGTAGACGTTGTGAACCTTCTCCCTTCACCACTACTTCTTCTCCCAACTATCGTCTGAGAAAAATGTTGCCTTTCTAGCCTATAGCAAGTGTTAACCCGCATTCCCGTCAGCGTTGTTTCCAATATCCATCTGACATTCTTCGGTGGATCCCAACTACTTCTACCACAAGCATTATGATCCAGTGTGTGATCATGCCCCATTCCTTCATGTTGTTGCCATTATACAAGATCGCCCATGTGGTGCACCCACGTCGTCGCGTGACACCTCCACAGTTCTTCATTCTACCTCCGCATGGCACCCTGATTGGGGGTATATAAATATATATTATTAAATATTACATTATTTAATAATTTTTGTTATTGCATAGTTTAGTAGGTATTAATATTCGTTAATTTATGTCTTTTATATATGTTTTCGTGATTTATCATATATATATAGTATAATCTTTTTATTTATTATTATATTAAAATAATTAGTTAAATTTCACCTTTTGTTTATTTTATATTATTTAATAATTTTTTTTTTAACATTTAAATGTGTTTTTGACTTTTTTCCTCTGGTAAATATTTTCATTATTTTTTTTGAACGTTTTAATCTTAATTGTTAATTTTTTCATAATTAGTTTCCTAATGTTCATCTAACCTAATTTCTCTTCTCCTTTTTGACCTTTCGTCTCTCACCTATTTATCTCTCAATGCGTATGCGTGATCAAATTTCGTATTTATGTCCTAATAATGAGCCACACTTGCTAGCTCAAAATTTTGACAATCAAAATGTCTAATGTGAATAATCCAAAAATACTTGAACATAATAAATAAACAAAAAATTTAAAAAATGAATGCATGACAAAAAACATTGCGCTAACTCCACCCAATGTTTTTTTTAATAATATATTTGTTTATATATTTATATTTTAATTGTGTAGGTTTTAAGCTTGACTTTTTTTTAATAAAATTTTAATTCTCTTTTAATTAAATTTTTAATTCAATTATTTTTAAATATTATTATTTTTTAATTATTTTAATTTTTTATTAACATGCCCATAGGGGTAGTTCAATTGGTGATTGTTGCATTATGAAGTATTATATAAATTGTGAAATTCAAGGTTCAAATACCTCATCGTTGTTTACCCTCCAAATAAAAATAATAATAATCATAATAATAATAATAACTAAAATTGTTGTTAACCTCTTTTGCCTACATGTTTTTTTTTCTTTAATTTGTTTCTTAACCCTTTTTTAAGGCGTATTTTAGCTTATAGATGAAATAATTTTTTTGTCGGAATCCAACAATACAATCTCAAGCAAGATTGTGATTTTTTGTTGTTTAAAATATATTTTTGAATGCATAAATGGATTCAACTCCCTGAAAATCCTTTGGGCACTTGAATTCTACATATTAAACAATTTAAACTCAACTTTTTAAAAATCTCTACCAGAATTTGATTAAAATTAATCTAAAAAATGCTCTGAAAAAAATTCATCCAGTCTATAAGTCAGACTACGTTTTTTTTTAATATTTTTTGAGTACTTAAGTATTTTTTTTGAGAGGGGGTTTGGTTTTGGTGGTGCTGTAAAGGTTTTTTTTTCAAATATTATTTTTTATTAAAAAAAATAAAATTTCTTTTCTTTTCTTTTTCTAACATAAAGTGTTTTTGGTTTTTTTTTTCACTTATTTTTTCTCTTTAAAAAATATTTGATTTTTTCCATCAATTTAATTATTTTTAATGAAAATTAGTAAACAAAAATATTAATTGAAAAATATCAAGTATTACTACTTTTAGATGTAGTGTAGTTACATTTTTTTATTTTTTTTTTATTTTTTTTTTATTATTATTTTTTTATTTTTTTTTTTTATTTTTTTTATTTTTTTTTTTTTTTTGCGAAGGGTGCTAGTCACCAAAGCTACAATGACAATTAATTCGTAATGTTACCCTTAAAAAAATCACGAGAAATTAGTTAGTTATGACTACCTCTCATGGAAATGATCATAGATGAATGACTTTGATCATAGATGAATGACTTACTTAACGCAGTTGAATCCCAAAAATTATATCTAGTATAATGCACTGTGGAAACCCCTCATACTTAAATACAAAGAGTAAAGGGAACTTACTTGAATGGTTCATGAGGCGCAATACTTGCTACGGTTTTGCAAATGGGGTAGAAAGCTAAGTGGGCTTGATTGTGGGGGAAAACTCCACAGTTAAGCATGCTTGAGCCAAAGCAATTTTGGGATGAGTGACCTCCCAGGAAGTCTTGGTTACCAGGTGCAAGCCCAGGAAGTGATGATTGACGCTATGTGATTCATTTCAATAGTTTCAATCCCACTTATTCACCCCTATGAGCATCTCCTGATGCAATGAATGCTAAGTGGACTATTCAAAAATCATGAGAAATTAGTCAGTTACGACTACCTCTCATGGAAATGGTCATAGATGAATGACTTACTTAACTCAATTGAATCCCAAAAATGAAATCTAATATAATGCACTGTGGAAACCCCTCATATTTAAATACAAAGAGTAAAGAGAACTCTACTTGAATGGTTCATGAGGCACAATACTTGCTAAGGTTTTGCAAATGGGGTAGCAAGCTAAGTGGGCTTCATTGTGGGGAAAAACTCCATAGTTAAGCACGTTTGAGCCAAAGGATTTCTGGGATGGGTGACCTCCCGGGAAGTCTTAGTCATCGGGTGCAAGCCCCGGAAGTGATGATTGACGCTATGTGATTCATTTCACTAGTTTCAATCCCACTTCTTCACCCCTGTGAGCATCACCCGATGTAATGAGTGCTAAGTGGACTATTCAAAAATCATGAGAAAATAGTCAATTACGACTACCTCTCATGGAAATGGTCATAGATGAATGACTTACTTAACGCATTTGAATCCCAAAAATGATATATAATATAATGCACTGTGGAAACCCCTCGTACTTTAAAACACACACACATAAACAAATTCAAAACACTTCAAAAAAAGCATTTGAGAAAAAAAGTAGGATAGAGAAACTTGAAAATCGCTTAAAAAGAACACATCTTAAAAAAATACATAAACTTGAAACACTTAGAAAACCAACAACTGAAGAAAAAGAGAAAAAATAAAACAAATTTGAAAAAATATTTAAAAATCAATATTTGTGTGTGTGTTCATTGATACTTTATTGATAAGAATATTTAAAATGTCAAAGCTCCCTCCCCCTCCTAAGGGAGGGGAGCTCAATTTGAAAGCTCTAAAAAATGTAAAGTAAATGTGAGTACAAAGGCCTCATGTTCAAATCCCTAATTTTTTACCCATGATCATGTATTAAGGGATGAAGCGGTTCACTTAGGAATTATAGTGGTAATGGTTGGAATCGATCCCATATAACACAACTATGAGACCAACCGAATTTCTAATTCCTCTATACATAAGAACAATTAATAATAATATTAAAAAAAAATGTCAAAAAAATTGTATGTCATATCCCAATTTCAAAATTAACACTAAATATGACTTCTAAGTAAAACGACAACTTAGTTAAAGTGTCATTAAATTGATAACTTTGTTTAATTAACCTATGTTAATAAAAAAAATTTAATTAACACATATATATAAAACAAGATAAAATATGTGTGAGAGACAAAGGAGAGAGTGGACGAACAACTAGAATACATTTTCAGATATAGATAATAACTCATTGGCCACGAGAAGACACATAAGACTTTAAGTTAAGCTCATAGATTCCTTATATAATCCTTTGGTATAGGGATTCGAAGGAAATGTCTTTTTATAAGGTTAAGGTTAACAACTATTATTGTCAAGGTCAATCTACTTGAAAAAAAATTATATTTACTTTGATATTTAATATAGCAATTTAAATTTACTTTCATGATTTAGCAGAAAAATTAATCAAACCAATCAATTTTTAAAATTATTTAAATGTTTTTTATAAAAAAAAATTATGATTTAATATATATGCAAAATGTTATCACTATTCGAAAGATTAATATTAATAACTATTGCTATGATTTAAAATAATATTTAATCAAACAAAATGCTAGAAGAAATATTTAAATTTGAATTACAATAGTTTTAAATAATGTGAAAAAAAAATTAATTGCGTTAAGAGAAGCTTTCCAATTTCGTATAGTAGCAATGTTGCAATGTCAATATAGCCATTTTGACATGAAATGATCGAATCATTTAATGAAGTCCATAAAAATGTTTAATCAACATATTGTATTTATGTGCACCATAAACAATTCACCCTCAAATATGGTTAAACATTATAGAATGACTTTCAACTATTACCATAAAAAAATGACAGTAAATGGTTATAACTAGAGTTAGATATTATATGGCATCTTAGATTTAAATGACTGATACATCTCAAATTTGATTTTAAAATTAGGGAAATTTGTAATGATTCTAATCTTCAAACAATACATTTTATAAAACAAACATTAGCACGAACATGATAAAAAAGTATATAACAAGCATGAAAAATAATATGAAAATCAATATATATATGTTAAATATACATCTCAAACAAGTCATATGGCATCTCAAATTTATTTTAAAAATAGAGAAACATTAATAATATAAACCATTAATATACACACAATACATTTTATAAATAAAACATCATCAATATGTTATGAGAATACATTATCTATATTGTCCATGATATCAAAATCAATCTAACATCATAGCAATGAGATATATACATGTTAAAAATTGCTATAATTTTAGTCGACCACCAAAACTGGGTGCATTAGTATCTCTAGCAAATAATATTGTAGAGGGTCACACATGAGGAAGTGTTGGTGGTTAATATATTGTTTAAGGGGATTGTCTATAGGTTTTTTACTAAATGAGATAGTCGTTGGGTGACCACAAGAGGAGATGGCCGAGGTTGGTTTTCTATTGTACAAGGTGATGGTCTTCAATATTCTCATGGAGGATATGGTGGCCAATTTTCTTATAGAGGAGATGGTGGAGATGGAGTAGGAGGAGGAGGTGGAGGATCATCTTCCACAACAAACAAAGAATATTGATGGAAAGCCCTTAAATTCTCAAGTAGTTTGAGGGCACTGACAACATGACACATCAATAATGCCATATCCTAAAGAAGGCCCGCTCGTATTTGTTTAAGCTTATAAGGGTCCTACATGATCTCCCTAACTTGTATAGGAACCACTTTATGGTGAGCCATTAATGCACATATTTTAGTTATTACTCGTTGATGAAATTTGTGCTCTAGTCTATGTGGCATGCTTAGTATTTGCACCTAATATAACTCATCAACCTTATCCATCTCTTCATCCTTTTGGAGAGGCACCTCCTCAACGGACATGGGCACATCTACAAAATAATAGACAACAATAATTATAAAATTTAAACAAAATGCTACAAAAAATTGCATATGCCATAAATAAGACAGAAACATATACAAATAGATTATCAAACTTGATAATTATAACATTACCTTTTGGATATGATGGCTCGTCTTAGCTAAATAGGATGTTTTTAAATTATTTCCAATCCATATCTACATATGGGTACTTTATAATATCAAGGTTGTGATCATTCTCACTATATAGTAGCTCCAATATCTCGGAATTGACTTTCGCGCATTGCCACTCTTCGTGGCCCTTCTGAGCTAACATCTGCCCTCACATGCACACACACATATCAGTCCTTAGCTTAAAAGGGAGGTGGTCAAATTTCAATCAATTGACTGGAAAACTCTCAAAAAATAATAAAAATATATTTGAAGAAAATGTGACGACAAACCTTCCATCAAACATCACATGATGGTGAACTAGACCATAATAAAACTATTACAAAAAAATGGTAGACTTCTTAATAATTATAGGAATATGAATAAAAATATATGCATAATGTAGTGGAAGGAAACTAATGTACCACCCATCAAATGTAAAATGTGTTAGTTTCATGACCATAAGTGGCAGGTACCCAACCTCCTCTATGTTGAATCCATGTAAATGTAACCAACCACCAATAATCTAAAAGATACTAAGGCTAGTGATGTTTTCACTCACACAACAATAGGCTAGAGATTGAGAAACTAGTGAAAATCCCACCTCCCTTAGAAAAATCAATACAAAAATAAATATCACCATTTCTAAGTTAGTACCATGGATTGAGACTAACCCTTAACTCTTACCTAGAATTATCCTAGTGATGAATCAACTAAATCAACAAGCATGTGTTCCCCATAAGGAATGTGGCATCCTCATGAAACTTAATGAGGCTATCGATCCTTAAAAAAATATGAATTTGTGTTGTAAGAAGTAAGGGTACATATTCATCCCCTCTCTTGATCCTTTAGATCATGTACAAAGTTCTACTAGTTGACCTATTATTTTTATTGTTGTCATCAACATTGTCTTTGATTCACATAAAAATTTCATCACCATCATCCTATCATATATCATATAACTCTTTTTAATATTATTAAAAAATGAAATTAATGTGTTTTTGCAAATTTTGTGTAAAACACACCATCTCACCTAAATAATAAATATACGCCATCAATAATGTAAATTAATAAAAAAATTCACCATAATAAATTCTACTAATTCAAACTTGCCACACTAAAAGATTGCATAAAGTTTTTATTATTATTCTTGGTAATTTGTGTTCCACTCGTATATGGGGTACTCACACCACTATGCTACATCTTCTATGCTACTACATACCACCAATGACATGTCTATATACTCTAAAACACATTAACAAGTTGGAAAATAATATTTTCATACATGTTATTAATGGTGCACTTAATATGTCAAAGAGAATTAGTAACAATGCTTCCTTAAATCCATAAAAGCACCCAAAAAGTCAGAAATTTTAAATTTTAAAAATGTGTTAACCATTGCAGTTACAAGATATTGGTGCACCACGAATAATGCTTCCTATTTTTATATCACACACCAACAAAATATCATAATCATATTTGTTATTTGGCTTCAACGATGGTACCAATCCCATTGTATATTTACAAACACACTCGTATGTGTGGGAAAATATTTAGTTCAAATTTGGTTTGATGGAACACTAATTAGGGGCCTCTTAGACCTATGTTGTCATGTATATTTACAAACACATCCGTATGTGTGGGAAAATATTTAGTATAAATACACATTAAGTCTAATGAAAATATGGTTGATGTATAAATATTTATTAACTCTAATGGAAATATGGTTGAAATTCCTTCCCAAATCTGTTGTTCTTTGTATATGTCTATGCATGTTCTTGTTGTTCCAAAATATAACTTGTTGTGGCTCATTCTTGCATCTTGTATGCTTATAACATCTCTCATCAACAACAACAAATGAAGGTGGTTTGAGAAAAAGTGAAGATGATGAAATCAAATGAGAAGTCTGCATGTATGAAAATGTTGGAACTTCAAATTTTTCCACGAATCCAAGAAAATATGTGTTGATTTTCATAAAGGTTGTGGATGTTGCATACGAAATATTGATCCTATATGCTCATAGATGTTGCTCTACTGAATATATCGAAGATATACTTGTACAAGAAACTAAAATAATTTTATGTTAGTTGTGAGGATGAGCATTTGTCAGCAATTTGTAGATGATGCCAGTGGAGTCTGAATTATAATTCGATGGGGTCATGGTATGTCGGTCAATATGTGGTATTTTTTCTCCATAGATCGGCACCAAGATTGTGAAATGTTACATTTTAATATTTTATGGTGTGGTGTTGTATGTGTTCGCACACTCTGATGTTGAATTTCTGAATTCTGCCCTGGCTACTATGCATTGGTAGATGATTGCAAATGCCTCAAGAATTTTTTTGTTATTATCAACATTGTCGTGATAAACAATGGCCTCTTTATCTTCCAATTTGTTGAGTTTTCAAGCAACAACAATATGCATTGATCGTGTCAAGATAATCATATTTTACTCTTCTGCTTGACCTTAAACTTGTGAGTCCTCTTCTCAACTTAGATCACCACATGGTAATCATGATGAAGGTCCTCCATGTAAGTGCAAAAAAAAAAAAAAAAAAAAACTCTCGCATTATTTGATATATTCATTCCTATTTTGCTTGACCTTAAAATTGTGAGTCCTCTTATCAACTTAGATCACCACATGGTAATCATGATGAAGGTCCTCCATGTAAGTGCCGAAAAAACAAAAAAACTCGCGCAATTATTTGATATATTAATTCCTCAAGGGCATGATGAAAGTGTTGAGTTGTATGTGCGACAAAAGAAACAATCATTATTGGGTCAAGTCAGTCGATTTTTTATAATATTTTGCAATGAGTGGACTTGATTAACGTCATTGTTTAATGGAAAGTCAAGTCAACTCATCCAATGGAAGTTGACTCGATTGTAAAGTTGGATTTTTGGAACTTGTTCGTAAAAACTTCATTACAGTTGAATTGTCGCAAAGGTCGACTTGACTTGGTTTGATGGAAATACATTGATGGACGACTTGACCATTGAAATTTTGAAACTAATCCAATGAAGCAACAATCTCTGAGATTTAAAAACAATTATAAAATGTCCTCTGTGTGCTAATCATTCAATTATTTTTGTTTTTGTCTAAGAAAAATATTACAGAGTTGTCTACCAATGCAACAGAATAGCCCGGACCATAGTTTTTTGCCAAAATATGGTTTAAAAAAATTCAAAAATCATGTAGTTGGAGTGTTTGAATTGCATTTTTGATGGTGGAAATGGATTCAACACCATCAAAAACCCTTAGAGCACCCAAAACACTGAAGTTTAGCTATTGTAACCCAGAGTTTCAAAAATCTTTGCCAAAATTTTTCATAATCTTACTGGAATTTCTAGGTCATTTTGTGGGTTTTTAGACTACAGAAAATATTTCTTGCACAAGGATGGTATTTATTAAAGAAACTTTATCAAGTTGAGTTGTTTTTGTCTTCAACGAGCATATTGAAAGTCATACGTTCATGACATGTCTACCAATTTTGGATAGTTCGTTGAAATGATAGAGACTAAAGGATGTGGTATACAATTAATGTCAAAAATGTGGTTAATAGAGAATTAGGTGTGTTATCTCTTAGAGAAACCCAGATTTGTAGGGTAAAACTCTAAGGTAACCTCGAACCTATTTTAGGTTGAAAGTTTGCCCTTCAACCTCGAGAGGGATCTCTCCCTAAAACATAAATACCCTAGGTCACTATAGTAGTATGTTTACCTTAAATTCTATGGCCAGATTTGTTTGAAACATGATCAAATTTGGTTGGGATGCATATAAAACACACCATTTTGCATGGAGTCCATTTTGTCAAATGATGCTACAGATCTAATGAGAAAGACACAAAAATCAAGGTAGTAATAACTCCTTTGACAATATGAGATATTTTGGTAGAAGAAGACTGAAAAGAAAACAGAATTATAGTTGGCAGAAGCAGCTAGTACTAATGATTGAGAAATATAGTAAAGGAGCACAAATGAATCCCAATATCAGAGGTTAAAGTTTCCAGACATGAAGAATATTTCATAACATAGAAATAATGGACAGGGAACTACAACACATGAATTTTATGCAAATTCTCATCAAAACTGTAATATACTTAAGATGTGCTTAAATACACCATAATGCTAATGTTTACAATAAAAACAAACCCTTTTCCATTCTTCAGAAATTGTGTTTATAGAAATTACATCAACTTATCACAGGATTATAGTTTCAAACTTAATTACAATAATCCAAAAATATCAAAAATATTCTAAGTTCATGCATGTGGAAAATATTTTTAATGACATCAATTTTTTTTTTTTCTAAAATAAAATATTTGCTGGAAAATATGCTTACATATAGGCTAAGAAAAGTATCTTCATAATATCTTCCTCAAAAATTTAAATAGGTCCCTCACTGATAGAACTGAATTCTCGTTGGGAAAAAGGTTCCTCTGCAATACAGGTTCAATCTTTCACCCAAAACTGCTTTTCTATTAGTGCTCCCTTCCTCCCAGGCTTCCTGGTGAAATTAGATGATATTGCCGCTGTCAATTTCTTTAGTTTCCTATGTTGAAGATTTCGTTGACAATCTGACTTTCATCATTTATTATTTTCATTATTCATTGATAGTGGGAACGTTAGCATTTCTCTTGCCAAAATTCGTTGACAATGGAGATTTCAGCGCTCCCCTTTGAAATCGCTAACAATGGAGATGCCAGCACTCCTGTTTCTCAAAATCACTAACAACACGGATGTCAGCTCCTGTTTCTCAAAATCGATGACAGTGGAGTTGTCAGCTCTAATTCTTTCAAAAACAATGACAGTGGGGATGTCAGCTACTCCCTGCTCTGTAGTATGTAAAATGTTTCAAACACATAGTCAGTGATATAAACCAAAATTTCTATTCCCAAGTGCATAGCAAAAAACTTTGTAAAATAACCCCAAGCCTCCTAGTTGAGGGTGTTAGTTACTTTTAGAATCACATCCACCTTCTCCAACCTTTGTTTCCTGCTTTTCCTTGTCTCCATAGAACCTTTTCCCTTAGTTTCTTTGTCTTTGCTCTTTTTAGAGCCTGCATTCTTTTTTTGTTAATGATAAGGTCCTTCAATGACACACTATCAACATCAATTACCTCCTTGGTCAAATATGGGTTGCTCCTCAGTTTAATTTTAAACCTTAACTTATTTGTTGGCCTTGTGTGAGGCTATCTTCCTCCTTCAGGGGTTCCAGAAATTGGTTCTTCAGTTTGGGTCTCAATTTCGACCTGTTTTCCTTTATGATTTTTGGCATAGTTGTGTCTGCAAGGTAGGCTTCAACAGGTGAATTGATGTCCTGGGGAGATCTGATAGTAGAAGGTAAGCTCACAGGGGATGTAGGGGATAGTTTGCTAAGTCTGACACTATTTATTTGGTATACCTTGGGGATTTTAGGGCTAGAGGATGTAGAAGGGACCTTTGTGTCTTTTTTTCTAGGAGTTGGCTCAATAGGGGTTGTTCGCTGAGTCTTTTTCCCCTGTTTTACAATTTTCTTCTTTCCTCTTAAGGCCTTAGGGGGTTGAGGTTGAACACCTCCCCAGAATAGGAAGTGGCTCCAGGTTCTCCCTTTATTGGCCAACTATTTTTCAATTAGAATCTTAATGTGGGATTTTTGGTAGACAAAAAGGGAGGAAGCGTATGTTCTTGCTCTAAAATGAGCTGCCATATGTCGGAGACTCCCCAACAAGTAGAAACAACTGTTCATCCTAAATTGACCATCCAAATGTGAAATAAAGTGGAATTTTAGATATTTTCCCGGTTAAACCTTCCTTCGCAAGTGAATTACGACTGGGTTATCTTCAGAATCCAATTTCATTTGTTTTGTAGCCAAACCCTCTAAACCTCAACTCTACAATTTCCATTCCTTAATTCCTCCTTCAGAAAGAAGCGCACATCAACTCCTACCAACACATTGCTTCTAAAACCCATTCCCCGTCTGTTGGCAAGGCTCTGGCCTCTGAGATTAGCTGCTCTGTGATAGAGAAGGAGATCCCACTGACCTCCACCTAATTTCTATCAAAATTATGAGCAAATGAATGAGCCACGACATCGTGATAGTCAGTGTAGCAATGGAAGAACTCACGCCAACTGGCCTGCTAAAAGTAATGTTGGATATCGGGATAAACTTCCAACAAATATGGCGCTTTAGGATCGGCCTAGTTAGCATTTCCACCTTTCCCCATCACAAAATCTAATCGAAAATGAAAACCCCAGGATTTGATCTTAGATCTTTGCGAGAGAAGCTGGATGAAATATTACCAAATTTTACCCTTTCACAACAAAATATCCCAAATTACAAATTAAATGACCAATTTTACAAAGTAAACTATGTTTAATCGGTGGAGTGGGGAGATCATTACATATCTGGGTGAGATCATTACAGTTCGAGGGTAAATTCATGATTTGGGAAAATCACATTTTAAACCATGACTAATCGATAAACAATGTACCAATGACGATGGAAAAAATAATGATTTAACATTTCACTTACAAACCTTGCAAACCTTATCATTGTCGATGACGTGGTCAGCGTAATTCAAAAATTTTAAATTTTAAATTCATTTTCAGCACTGACATTCGGCCTATCAATTATATCGAAAATGATGATAAGCTCATTGTCAATGAATTTATTGAGAAAACATGATCGGAACACTCAAGTGTTAATAACCTCGCTATCGATGATTTACCTGTTTATTACAACTAAAATGCTGACACTGACACTGTCATCAATTTCTAAATTTTTTTAAAAAACTGAGTTGGTGTAATAACATGGTGTCTGTGCCACCATGTGAAAGAGTGGAGAAGTCAGTGATCACATAGATTGAATGGGTGTAGACGTTCTTTGTGCAAAAACCTCCTCTTCTGGAAATGGCTTCCTCCACTTTTGCTTATCCCCATGTACAATTTTTTCATAATATTAACAGGGATAGGCATGAGGCGATGACTGAAATGTTTAAGCATAAACGAACGGAATGACACAATGAAGCAGTTGACTCAAGAACACATAAGGTCTATGTGGTACTAGTTGTCTTAAATATGTTCTATACAGTGCTAGTTGAACCTACTAATGTAGGTTGACAACCAATTTGTTTATGCTAAGTTTACTTATGTAAGTCAATAACTGACTGTAAACCCGACCAAATGGAACCTTCAATAATATGAGCATGTCGACCCAGTCAATTAAAAGGAGAGTCAACACTTTTTGACCATGTTGATTGATAAAAATGATGACCATGATTTTATACTTTTTGTCCATGAAATTTTTCTATTATGCATTTTAAAGTATGAATATAATTTCCAGCAATTATTGAAGTTTCGACTAAAGTTTATAGTTACATGATTCCAAATATTTGTACGAAGAGTGGCAGATGAAATTTTGTCTTTGACAAACCAAGTTGGTAGAGTTGAATTTGATTTATTGGCCTATTCATTAGCAATTTCGGTCGATGTGGAATAAATTTGATCATTATAGGAGTTGAATTTGACTTATTATTAGAGTGATTTAATATGTTTTTTGCAATCGAGCTTATGGAGCTTTGTATAAAAATAAAAATATCATGAAGGATGCTCGAGTCAAGTAAGGTCTGTAATAAACTTGGTTAATTTTTCCTGATGTATGTCGACAACTAGTCGATTATAATTGTAAAAATTGTTAATTTAGTCATAGAAAGTCCAAGTCATATTCTTCATGTAATTTAAATACAAGATCTGTATATTCTAGGATAATAAAAACCGATAGAAAAACATCTATTATAGTTTGAGAGAAACTTGCAACGGAATTTGTGCGACAGAAAAATATTCAAGAATAAGAAATCAGACAAGAAAAACACACAAAGAGTTGAAGGTTCAAAATGATGACAACATCAAAAGAATGAACAGATTAAAATCGTTGGTATAAATTTGTAGAATTTTTCTTGGACTGTGGCAGAAGAAAAATCAGGGTGGTTCTTATGCAAACGTTTAACTCATTTTATCTTTAATTGGAAGACTCCTAGGAATGACATTCACCCACTATATCCATCCATAGAGAGAGTGAAACCGAGATTTCCCCTAGACTGGAGAGAAATTTCCTGATGTTTCCTAGTTAGAGTATTAATCTATATGGTTGAGAAGACCACAGAGAATGTGAACAGTGGAGATCTACAAGCAGTGGCCATCCGACATGAAGAATTTACAGTAAACCTTGTATATGTGCATCTTCCTATTATTCAGTGGTTGTTGCAGTTGGGTTACTTATGTTGATCGGTACACACGTTTGATGTACAATAAGGATATTTTTGCAAAGAGCAGTGGTTAGAAGAATTTCTACATCCTTGCTTGGGGCGAGCAAGAAATTGAGGGTGGGGAAGATGTTGAGGAGTCTCTTAGACCTATGTGTGTCTAAAAGCACCACCAATGTTGTCTATATACATTTTCTAGAACAATAACAAGTACAAAATATTTTTTTATATAACATTCTCAGTGGTGCACTTATGAAAGGATGTTAAAAAATATACATGAAAAAAACATCTACACTATTGGATGGTAATAAAGATAGACACAATTTATTTAGTGACCAAGTGTTATTTTGTGTCAAAGGCCTCTCCACCAGTGAGTAGACTATGGACTTGTAGACATTGTTTGAATTGTAATACTTATTGTTTTTAGTTGATGGTGGAAATTTTACCTTCCTTGCTAAGCTTTAGAGAAGAGTACCCAATCCATTTATTGAGTTGAGGCCCTTCATAAAAGGCACTACTAGCACATCCAGATTTGCATTGGTTGGAAGGAAAAGCACACTTAAATGTTTTTCCAATGGATAGGTGCTTGGAGATTAAGTCTAGTTTGCACCATGGACTAGTCCTCATAACAACATTTAGAAAGGACAAATTCCTAAATTTTTTTAATCATTCACTATTCCTTTATGATTTTGGTTAGTTTCTACATTCATTTGATTACCTTCTAAGAAAGTAAGAATGAAAGAATTTTATTTTCTATTTCTTTTTGTTGAAAGTAACAATTATAATTTTTAAAACTTTAGCTATAGTTTCTTAGAGACTTGAGTTGCATTTCCTAAGTGGAAACCCTATTATATTTTCCTTTGCAATTTTGTTCTATATAAGAGCTCTATTCACAATGGCCATGGTAATGCTCAAACTATACGAATAGAGTCCCTCAAACAAGCTAGGAATCAGGAAGCATACCTCCTTAAGGCTCCTAACCTTGCCTACCTACCTAGAAAGTGCTAATGGAAAAAACAAAATTTTCCAAAATCCCCACCAACAACAAGGATCCAAATCCAAACTTCCCCAAAACTGACAAGATTTAAACCAACATAGTAAACTGCGCTTAAACTAGGCTCTTAACTCCACCAATTTTAGTTTCACCTATTTTCACATGTTTTATAAGTCCTATCAAAGGCTAGGAACTAGAGCAATGAGTTAATTATTTACTTTCTATTAGTTTGGTTATTGAATTTAATTTGTTCTTGATATGTAATGTGCAATATAGTTGGAAGTTAATATTGTTTTTTATTAGAATTAAAATAAATAAATAACTTTAATTTTCTTCCATGCCAATAGACATCAAATTTGAAGTCTAATTGTATGGATGATGGTGTGCATTGTAAAATATCAATTAATAAATTATCTATAAAGTTATTCCCACTACTATATGTTTCTTACCACCATCTCACCACCTCAAGGCCCATGATATAGATTGTTGTGCAATGACCCATTCTACTACTTCACAATATTTCCCTTTTGTTAAATTTGTTGGTGTCTAGATGCGAACAATATTCAAACCCTTTTCCCACATAAATTATCAACCCGAGGGTGTTAGTTATTTAAAGAATAACGCGCACAATATATGTAAGAGAAATCACACAACCTGCTATTGGATCACTTGCTTAAATCGATGAACAGACAAACTATTGTAACATCAATTAAAATGGATTGCAGAATTAAAAAGGTATTCACAGCAATTGCAAAGTTATATTGAACATCAGTTATAAAACCAAACTAAAATATGAAATCAACAGAAAGAAAGATAACTCGACACTTGATCAGAAGAGTGGGCCCAACTCTCTGATCAGGGTTGCGGCAAACTCACAATGTTACAGGTAAAACAACAAAGTGTTGTGCATTCAATTAATTGGAAAATACTTCTATTACAAAATCTATACATGCTTTCTTAACCCCGATTCACAGCCTGCAGGCCCTCTTTATACAATTGTTCAGGAAATCATATATTTCCTTCAACAAATAAATAATTACAATTATACAATTCGTTACAACAGCAACCTAGTTGCCAAAAATGAAATCATGAAAAAGCCTGAAATATAGCTGGGGTGAAATGGAGTTTGTTGCGTTGTAGCAGCAAGTAAAGATAGTGCTAGAAATTAGGAGCTGCTCCATGACTCACAGTTGTAATCTTCCTACTTTTTCCAACTCTGTAAAAATATCGGAGTTAATGTTTGCAAAGGTAGAACCCCCATGACTATTACTTCATTAATCAAATATTCCATGTAAGATAAAGGAAAGGGTTTTACCTCGTGTGTTTAAGAAAAATAATGATACAAAGAGATAGAAAGGTGGGTGAAAATGGGAGAGAAAAGTATACAAATCTGGTACCCAACATCTCCCCTCAACTGGTCCATCTGCATGTCCTCATGCAGCTCGTCATCTCCTCAGATCTAGGTTGGACTAACTGTGACTGGCATGAAGATGTGTGAGATCATATTCTTCGACCATTTCTTTCCCAGGGGGTTTATATCCTTCCATCATAACAACATCCTTCCACTAGTCTGGGTCCATGTTGTGTGCAGGAGTATATTGCTCGGTTGGCAACCAAATAAGGGGAAACTAAAAGCTCAGCCCCATCAATCTGACCTCACAAGTCTGAATGCATGCTAAAAAACATGTCATCCTCTCTAGAGCTCGTGCAAAGTTAGGTGCTCCAAATGGTTCTCATCCTCTGATGGCTGAGGATGAAAACATCCACCTCCTCTGACAACTATCTAGCGCTTCCTTACAGAACATTGTAATATGTCTGACACAGAGGTCAGCACACCATTTCTGGGTTGTCAACATGTGCTCTCTATGCCCCTCAATCTGTAGAAAGGTAAAATGTTTGTTATAAATATTTGTTGACTGGCCATGCTCCTTCCTCATCCCTAGTGGCATTATGACTTAGTTTTCCTCAAACGTATCATAGGCCTTTCTCGATTTAATCTAGTTTATGGTGTAGGAGGAAAAATCTCTTAAATGAATATCCCCCATGAATGGAATGGGGTTAAAATCTTGATCATGCCTCAAGAAGTAACCGTGCATGTAGAGTTTGCACATTAAGTGTTATCCTATGATATCATGAATTTTCAAGATACAGAGAAATTGAATGGGGTCCTCAATATTGTGCCAAATTTCCTTATATATACTCTCAAGAAAAAGTAAAAGAAATTGTTCATGAAGGAATAAGGCATAGCTATGTGTAGGAGGTCTGCAGGCCATTACCTGTTGTACCAGGGAGAACATCTTCTCCTTATCTGATTGCAGTAGTTGCACCTGTTCTTCCAATTCTTCTATTCTGGCCTTTTGTTTAGCTTGCCTCAGCTGTGTCTTATCTAACTGGTCTATGTATCCTGTAACAATCCCGGTAGCCTGTTCTTGAACCCGCATTGTCTCTTTCTTATGTCCGTTCACATCAGAATTCCACCTCTGGATTTCAGTGGGCAAGAAAAATTCTCTGCCTTCAAACAACTGTTCAATCGGGCCAGTCTATGTAGCTGCGAAAGAGAACTCAATTTTTGGCTTTACTACCTTCCACTTGTAGACTTTTACCTTCTTTTTCAACCGGGAGACTTGCATCTTCAACTCCCGAACCTCCTTCTTCAATCTCATGGTTTCATTGAACTGCAATGGATACTTTTTCTTGAGAGGTAATCTTCTTTTCTCACATTGTTCAATCCATTCTTGTTTGACAATAAATTCATCTTCTGAGCCTATAACAGGCTCAGGAGGTAGTGGAATGATGTCGGTATTATCAACTGGCTCTTCTGTTAGGTCTTTCTGGATGGGATCCCTATCTTCAGGGACATCCTCCTCTATATTTCCCTCAAGGAATCCTGCCGTTTGATCAACATTTCCATCAACCATCCTGTATTCCAATGTTTACATAGGAATTTTGTCCCCTTTGTGAACCTCTGAGCGCTCCAGCTAGGATTCAGCAATTACTAGGCTGATATTGGCCATGTCCTTTCCTGGGTCGATAAACTTAAGCGCTGGTGGAACAACTATCTCCTCCATTAAACGTTGTGACGAGCAGAATCCCCTCGCCCCTCTAGGTATCATAGACCAGAATGGAGAACAGGGAATAGCTTTGTCATCCTCATTTCCAGCTTGGACCGTAGTTTCATGCACTACTACTTCAGTCGGGGTCGACGTTGATTCTTGTGGAACAACGTCGATTCTGAGGCTTGTTTCCCTTCTGTCCTCCTTCCCTTTGTGCATTATTTATTCCTCTGCGATTGATACTGGTCTTTGTGGGACAGTATCAACTTCGCTGGTTATTTCTCCTCTATCTCCCTATTCTTCATGGATTACTTTCTCTTCTGCGGTCAGCACTAGTTCTTGTGGAGCAGTGCCGACTTCATAGGTTGACTATTCCCTATTTCCATGTTCTAGTTGAATGGCGGGTGGTTCTTGTGTAGCACCCCACTTGTTTCAATATCCATATCTACTTGGGCAGGTGATGTTGTTTCTTGCAAAATCGCATCACTTGCCATCCCTCTATCTGATGTTCCATTTTCATATTCTTCATTAACAAAAGTTGACGACTGTATGACAGTCTCAACTTCATGCACTATATCCAATTGTCTGGTTCTTGTGTGGCAGCCTCGGCTGTGTTGCCAACTGTCTCCTCTGCTCCAATTTCTTAAGGTTCTTCCTGATCAACCTCCATTTCCACTTCTTCGAGTTCCTCCTGATCAACCTCCATTTCCATTTCTTCGGGTTCTTCCTGATCAATTTCCTCTTGATGTTCTTCCTCTTCCAAACCAGCCAAAGAGGCGGGTTCCTCTTCTCTAGCAGCAACAATGGCTACTATCTCTTCTTCTGAGGATCCACAGAGTTCTGCCCAAGAGACTCGAAATTTGGTTGTTGCATGTATGACCAGTAAATGCACCAATCCATGGTTGGAGAGCACTACCAATATCTGGTGCAAATGCCGAGCGGACTGTGCCATGTGCTGCAACTATTTTAATAAAAATAAGGGCATGTTTAAGGAATGCACCTGAACCTGTGGAAATTGAAGGTGAGTTAAAATTGTAAAATGATATTTAAACAAAGTTGTGGCCCAACCCTCGCAAGTTATGTATTTCACTACAAAACCTGTGACTTCATTCCATGGATACAATACAGACTTGCGCTCATATCCTCTGACCAATTGGACGATGCTCTCTCCTGCCTACAAAAACAATTCTGGAAACTGTGGGAGAGGAACTCTCCGAGCAAACCATTTCTTCCCTTGCTGTCTCGGCCTCCTAACTTCTGCAATTATTTATTCTGTGATAGGAATTTCTAATCCTCTAGCCCACGAGAAATTCTCATCCAAATTAAGCGCAAACTCCATTGTGATTCCCCTGTCAAACCCCTGCAATATATCGAAGTAGGTATCCCATCCTGCATTGACAAAGATTTTCCATACCTCTGGATTATTGCAGACCGAAACTGTATTTTCAGGTTCATGCCACACAGCCAGCCCGCCCATACTATGGGGACTATAACAACACTCTGGAATAGTATACCATTGGAAAAAATGGTGGATACCAAATTTGGAAAAATAGAATGGTGAAATTGAAGGGTAGTAACGGTAAATACAGATGGTACTTCTCGGAAACCAAGGAAAATCATGAAAAAGTATGGTAAGTGAAAATAAATAGAATAGTAATTATTTCATATAAAGTGGAAAGGACGTGTTGTGGATCCTAATACATATATAATGATTCTACGGAGTATTGATAAGGATCTTAGGGTGTACCACACATGGAATTGTAATAGTGACTTATGAAATCATCATTATGCCGTCGTTAAATTATGATGGCACCCAACCCCCCACCATCTTAAAATTTGTTGTCCGCGGCATTAATGTCTTCACGTGGGATATTTAATTAAATCGGTAAAATTCAAGTGGAGGCGTACTTGGCGGCCTCCCTAGACGAAGTGACGGTTGGTAGGATGATGGCACTGTAATGATGCGGGTGGAGTAACAACAGTATGAGTAGTAGCATCTGGAGTAACAGCAGTGCGAGTAGCAGCATCCAGAGTAACAACATCTGGAGTAACAGAAGTGCGAGTAGCAACATCCGGAGTAACAACATCTGGAGTAACAGCAGTGCGAGTAGCAGCATCCAGAGTAACAACAGTGCGAATAGCAGTATACGGAGTAACAGCATCTGGAGTAATAGCAATGCGAGTAGCAGCATCCAGAGTAACAGCAGTGCGAGTAACAACAGTGTGAGTAATATCATCCGGAGTAACAGCAATTTTGGAGTAACAGCGGTGCGAGTAGCAGCATCTGGTGTAACAGCAATGCGAGTAGCAGCATCCAGAGTAACATCAGTGCTAGTAGCAACCAAGGAGTAACAGTATTGAGTAGCAGTAACCGAGTAACAGCATCATGAATAGCAGCAACCGAGTAACAGCATCATGAGTAGCAGCAATCGAGTAACAACATCATGAGTAGCAGCAACCGAGTAACAACATCATGAGTAGCAGCAACCGAGTAACAACATCATGAGTAGCAGCAACCGAGTAACAACATCAAACCGAGTAACAGCATCATGAGTAGCAGCAACTGAGTAACAACATCATGAGTATCATGAACCGAGTAACAACATCATGAGTAGAAGCAACCGATACTTAGAAGAAATTTTTGATCTTTAAAACATTACTCCTTAGTAGTAACTCCTGCAAAAAGACAACAAAATAAATAGTAACAGTTTTTATTCATTTTTTTTTAACAAGGATGTAGAGGTAGAGTTCTCTATGTTGATAATCTTCAAACCAGATTTCTCAAAGATATGTTTGATGAAAGCATTCTTATAGGCTGGGCGGTGGTATAATATCAGGCGATGTCCATTTTCTATGAATGTAGCATGTGTATCATCAATTGTGACTAGCCTGACTGTTCCATTATCAAATACAACGTCCACCTTGTAAGGTCCCATCCAGCAAGTGTAAAGCTTTCCCTTAAAATCCTTAAAGCGGGAGTCATAAATTAATGCCCAATATCCCCTATGAAACACCTTGTTATTGATAAATTTATCATGCCATTTCACTCTCTGTTGTTGAATAGCGGTAGTCCTCTGGACAACCATTGAACGGATTTCATCTATTTCATTGAGCTGGGCCAGTCGATGTTTCTGGGCATCTGAAAAATCCAAGCCAACTGTAAGAGCTATTCTGAGCGTACTGATTTCAAATTCTATTGGAAATAATGAGGATTTCCCATAAACCAACTCAAATGGTGAAAACCTAGTTGTGTTCCGCTATGTTTTTCTGTACGCCAAGAGAACTTCAGGCAGCTTCTGAGACCAATCTCGATGATGATATGCCACTGTTTTTGTTAAGATATTTTCCAGTGTCTTTTTTTTTCTTTCCACTTGTCCATTCGCTTGGGGATGGTATGGAGATGTCACCCTGTGTTTGACCCCATATTTCTGCATAAAATTTTCTATCATGTGTGATGTAAATTGTGCTCCTGCATCTAAAAGAATCTCTCTTGGAGTACCGTAACAAGAAAAAATTTCTTCAAATAGAAAATCCAAGACAACCTGCTCTGTTGCTTTCGCAATAGCTTTGGCTTCTACCCACTTAGTCACGTAATCTATGCAGACCAAAATGTGAACCTTTTGCTGGGAGGGTGGGTTGAAGGTTCCAACAAAGTCGATAGCCCATTTTTCAAAAGGTTCAAGGACTACCTGTGCCTACAAAGGCATTTCATCAGCTTGACGAGGCTGCCCCATACGCTGGCAACTATCACACCTCCTGACATAGTTCTGTGTATCCCAAAAGATAGAAGGCTAGTAATATCCCATTTGTAGCACCTTCTGGCCTATTATTTTGTCTGCAAAATTCCCTCCACAAGGACCATCATGGGCAGCCTTCAATACTTCATAAATATCATCCTCAGATACATAGCGCCGAATATGCTTATCATCTCCTGTATGAAAAAGGTACCCTGCCATCCAAGAATATCGGGCACTGTGATGAATAATTTTTCATTGTTCCCTGTATGAAAAATGATGAGGCATTTTCCTTGTAGAAAGATAGTTAGCAATATCTGCATACCACGGAGGTTTAGTAGAAACCACAAAAATATTCTCATCAGGAAAAATATCTTCTATAGGTGTGCATTCGTCATTGTTATCCATTCTAGATAGGAAATCAGCAACTACATTATCTTTTCCTGGTTTGTCTATTATTGTAATATCAAATTCTTGAAGAAATAGCAAGTTACCATCTTGTAATACGGCAAGGAGTGATAGGTTTATTCATCAAATCCATGATTGTTGCATGATCATTTTGTACAAAAGTAGGATACCCGGTGATGTAGTGTTGGAACTTGTTGATAGCATAAATGACAGTCAAGAATTCTTTCTGTGTCACCATGTAGTTCAGTTCAGTAGGAATTAAATTCTTGCTGATATAATTAATTTCATACGATGTTTTGTCTACTTGTTGTCCTAAAACAGCTCCTACTATTGTCTGAGAAGCATCAACATGTATATGAAATGGTAATTCCCAATCAGGTCCTCGAAGGATTGGAGCCTTGCAAATCAGTCCTTTAATTTTCGTGAAATATGCTTCACAGTCTTCAGTCCACAAGAATTTTGCATCTTTTGTTAGCAATTGAAAAAGTGGATGCGCTATTTTAGCAAAATTTTCTATAAAGCGTCTATAGTAATCAACACAACCAATAAAGCTACGTACCTGTGTGGGTGTCTTTGGTA